>QXVZ01034189.1:0-81587 GCA_008931825.1 Phallusia fumigata
AAAGGTAAATCAACAACTCTTACCCTTATAAACAACGCTGTTCCGGTTCAAGTTTTCTGTCGAAGAAGTGTTATTGTCGCTAAGGACGGTTTGACTGCGCTGATGATAATTCTTATGACGTACAGATTGATTTGCGGAAGTTTGATCTATTTCCTTGTTAGTTTGTTTGACGTTAGGAATCACAATCCCAGAAGGATCGCTGCTATTAAAAAGACCTTGGAGATTTTCAGAGCGATTAGAGGGTTTTTTCGTCGAAGGTAAATCAACATTTGGTAATTGGTTGACATTTTCTGTCACTTCGTTTCGTGCTGTCGGGGTACCAGATTGACCAGCTTTAAGTTTTCCATCTGGAGCCTGAATATTATCGTGTGGTTCTACGGTTCCAACCCAGTTTTCGTTTTTCGGGTGGCGAAGATTGCTTTTTGCCCTGGGTAAGTATACTTTTCCTTGCTCAGAACGCTCATATTTTAACACATTGCCGTCGGTAACAGCCTTTATTGGTTTAATGATCGGATCTTGATCTTCATTGTTTTGATTGATATCTAAATCTGCTATTCGTAACCCATTACCAACTTGGCGGTCTCCATATTGTGCAGGTTTGTTTGTTTTTTGGGAATTGGGATGTGGAACAATACGCTTTAAACTTGCGTCGTCATCTTTTGCTATTGTCCAAGATCTACTTTTAGCTGTTCCTGTATTGTTGTCGACGGACTTGACACCTGAGCTGGAAACTGAATTTTTGTTTGTCCTTGCTTCAAATTTTCTTTCCTCAAGTAAATCATTGGTCCTTGGTTTCGGGCTCATATTCGTTACCATTGTAACTAGATTCCGATCTGAGATTTGTGGCAATGGATAAATAGTAGTTGTTTCCATAGTTTGTTGTCCATTTAATTGTTTTCTAGGATTTTGATTGGATCCTATGTTGGAAAGGGGTCGTTTGATTCTATTTCTACGTTTCTTTTTGTCTAAGCTCCTACTTCTATCGTTGGACGCTAGTAACATGTTTCTTCTGGTGACAGATTGTGCAGCAACATAAGTTGTCTCGAGGACTGCTTGGGTTACTTTGGCCTCCGATTTCACGTCTGGATCAACCCTGGTAAAGTCATGCTGTGTCGTTCTACTTTGGTCCAAGGACTCTTGAGTAAAACCTGTATGTGATTCTGTTATTGCACTGTACGAAATATCTTCACCTTCCGATATTGTGTCGATGTTGTGATTTCCTGAAGATTCAGATAGTTGTGTCACATTTGCGTCCAATGATTCAGCAAAATTTGCATTGGGAACGTTGGTTTTGGATTCTCTCTCTGATTTATCATGAAATTTGGCAATCATCGGTGTTGTATCTTCGCTCTGTCCTGTAAATTTTTTAGTAGAGTTACCGTACAAACGTTTACTTGCATTACGATTTTGACCTGCATTCTGAATACCTGTTCCCAAACCTTTGTCTTCGACATCATATTGCGGCGAATTGCTGGAAACAGTGGCCTGTGGACGTCCACCTAAACGTTTGCTTTTTGCGGTTTGAGTTGTGCCCCAATCGCCACGTCCTGAGCCACCATCTATGTCGTGATCAAACCTCTCAATTGTGTCGACAGCAGTTGGATTTGGATCGCCAAATGATGGTATCGGGCCTTTATCAACATCTTCTGACCTGTCGATTGGTTCAATGATAGTGGGGTCAATGGTTGGATTATAACTCGGGCCCCTGTCGGAAACAACTATGGCCGATTCTATTCGTTGATCATGTTTTAATTGCCCTTTGTTTGGCACCGGGTTTAAATCCTTTTTTCTTGGATTTGAATCCGTTGATGTCTTTAAAGAAGTGTTCAATAAACCCATCTGTGGTCGTTTTGATGGATTCTCGTCAATCGATTCTTCTGATGATAAGGGCGTTTTTAAAACCTCTTTGGCGCCACCTGACTGTTTTCTCGTCAATGCCTTGCTTAATAGATGCAAAGGTGGTACCACTAAAACCTGGTCATCTGGAGGCAATTTTGTCGGCCCTTCAAGTAACTCAACACTTGGTTCATTGTGTTTATTTGGTTTCTCAATAACTTTTGTGTCGCCAACTGTTCTTTCTTTCATTGTTGCCATGTCGTTTGGTCCTTTGATAGTACCATTCTTTTTTGATGATTCTGTCAAGTTAACAGAGATCGGCTCACGAGCAAAATCACCACTCACAGTTTTTCCTGTCAAGTTTGGCTGATGGGTTTGCCCGGAAGAAATGTTGGTCGATAGCTCCTCTTTACTACTATTTGCTGGTTCGACAAACGGTGTAACCCGATCTATGCCTGTGTTTGGTAAGCCGTCATTTGTTTTTGCGTCGCGTGGACCAACTTCAACTTGCACCTGTTTTCCTTTTGTTCTCAAAACAGTGTAGAAGGGTACTGTGTTTGACTCCAAGCTAGAAGGTGATGTAGTGGGATATTTTGTGACTCTTCCCCTATTAAGCTCAGCATTCGTTGCTTCGCTGCTTGAGTACAGAGAATTTCCTTCATTTTTAACATCGGACGCTTCTGCGATAAGACTGGCCGCCGAGTCACTTGCAGGGTGTGTGGAAGTAAGGATAACTGAAGTCGTGTTTGCATTCGTAGGGTTCCCAAAAACAGAATCAGCCGCAAGTGCTGTGTGTGAATTTTCGTACACAACGCTTGAAGGTTGAATTGTGGAACTTGCGTCATTGTCTGCAGTTGTTGAGTCAGTGTTGGTATCAATTGAGCTTACATGGCCAAGATCCATAGTTGTTGATTCTCCAATAAAAACGGAATCTATAGATTTTCCGCTGGTATTTCCATTAGGACTAAAACCAGCATCTATACCAGTGGTTGTTTTAGAATTATTGAATTTCGTTTTATCTAAAAGTTGGTCGGCGGTATGTGGTGTTTTGGCTTGTTCTGTAGATGTTTTATTTGTCGTGTTATTAGTCGATACCACATTAAGAGCGTCCTTGTTACTTCTTATTTGTAGACTTTCTTGCGGGTTCGAATACTTATCCAACAACTCACTGTCAGTTCTTTTTTCCATCTGATAAGTTGCATTGGTCTCCACAACATTATTTGTCTCCGTTGTAACAAATTTATTTATCGGGCCTTCACCTGCTTTGGTTGTTTCAAATATTGAGAGATTTTCAGTTTGTACAGGTTTGTCTAAACGATTCAAGTCTTTATTTTCTGAATCCGCACTATCATCATCACCTATTGCACCAGCCTCGGTTTTTGCATCTTGAACATATGAACGTGATACTTCTTGTGAACGTTTAGAAGAAACGGTGGTAAAGTTTAAAAGAAAAGGTGGTAAAAGAGGGCGATTTGTTGTGTATTGATTATCAATCAATTCCCTGGTAGAAATAAGTTTACTCGCTTTATCCGTTTGATTAATTTCTTTTCCGGTTAAGTTTGAGCGTTGGTCGCTTGGTGGTAAATCTCCAGACTCTTCCCCACGTTTCACGACTTGGGGAAACGTATCCCTACTTCCACTTGTGGTTTGTGTAACTAATTGCAACATACTGCTGTTTGCATTTACTTCCAAATGCTCTTGACGGTTCGGTAACTGATCCACCAGACCGTGTTTTTGAGGCGTTAACTCCAGGTTTTCGCGATGCGGTTGTTGTGGTTGAACACTGCTTTGTTCCGCATTCAAATTGCTGGGATAATTTTTGTTGTCAAGAGGTGAAAACTGCTTACCAGGAGAAGGACTTGATCTGTCCAACGCTTCAGTGTTCTGGGTTTGATGTGTTTTACTAACTTTTAACGAACTGGTCGATTTGCTAGTTCCATGTTTCGAACTGATATTTTCCGATTCGTTTGACAGAATAACGATACTCGTATTGTCTTTGTCAGTTTTTGCAGTAACTCGTTTCCACTGACTTCGTTTCTTACCTGAAAATAAGTTTGGACTCTTAAATTTAGTGATATATCGGCGCCTCAGGTATAAAATATTTACCTGCAACGGTATATGCAGTTACGATGACCTTAGTGTTTCCCGGTATGTTGATGTCAAAAGATCTGGCTTCACTTTTCAAAGTCTGGATTATTGTGGCCATTTTTCCAATTTTATATCTGAGACAATAATGTACTTCATGGATTGTAAGGGTTTTTTTATTAATACTTTTGTCAATCATATACCTTATTTCGTAGCCAGTCCTTCTCCCAACAGCATGGCTCCAGGCAACTTGGAACCAGCCATCTGCTATCGGCGTTACTGTTAACTTGCTTGGTGGTAGTGGTCCTACAGTTATAAGTTAGAGTTGGTTTTTAGATTTAATCGCCCGACTACGGATCAAACTTACGCGTTGTGAATTGAACACTAGATGNTGTTAACTTGCTTGGTGGTAGTGGTCCTACAGTTATAAGTTAGAGTTGGTTTTTAGATTTAATCGCCCGACTACGGATCAAACTTACGCGTTGTGAATTGAACACTAGATGGATCACTGCTTGTGTTCCTGTAGTGCGCAGTGACTTCTGCCGTGTACCGCGTTCCGGGTAAAAGAGCTGCACATAACATTTTGTAAGAGTTGAGCTCTACATACAAGACGGTTGCTAGCAAATAGGGAAAATCAGGAAGTCAAACGGAAAGTTATTTTCGCAGTGAAAAATTTGGCAAACCAAAACCCGAAGTAAACTTTGTGTTATCGATTCGACTACAGGGGAATTGATCCAATACAACGAAGCATACAGGATTTACCAAAAGTAAGAGTCAATCACACCCCAAAGTCGAAATATTTAAACAAAAAATATTTTGACGAAACTGCGATGGGATCGGTAGCTGGCCCCACAAGAAAAAGCAAGCCGAACTAGCAAAAATCCGAAGCAGTTTAATTACAGAAACAAACAAAAACAGTCGTTCATAAAACTTAAAAGAAAGGTTTAACGCGTTTGCAAAGTTTTTTGACTTGAAACTGCACTAAAATGGTTTGAACCCTAAAACTGGCGCAGTAACCAATAACCTAAATTTTGTAAAATCCAACCCAAACCCGTGTGTAATGTATTAACAAACCTGAACATGAAACCGAGCACTAACCAAACCTGTATACTAAGTGCATGGTTCAGCTTCTGAAAGAAATTATTTCAAGAGCTGTTTCAAAGAAATATCAAAGCGTCTTAAAATGGTTGTTTTAAAAACAGTTAATAAACTTACATGAAAGAATCGTGTTTTTGGTTCTCGATGCCTTCACTACAGTACGATTATCAAGCAATTCTCCTGCATTGTCGTACAGACGAAACAGGTAATCGTATGCCGGCAGGCGTTTTTTCTTCCAAATCATCCTCGCTTTTGTTGAGGTCGTGTACGTTACCGGACGCAACTGGGGCTTTTCAAGCTTTGTCTACAAAACAGCAAGTTTGTATACTTGGTATTTTTTTACCCACACTTCAAATGCATATGTAAAGAATGGTAGTTTACAACTTTATAGTTTAAAGCAAGTAAAAAAAGTGCACAGTGTGTTAAATTGGTTTGTGGACCTAAAATTTTCTCGGTTAACCGTGGGGGCAAGAACCCACTGACACCTGCTGCCAACTGCTTTGCAAAGCAAAAGTATTTTAAGTTATTTTTATGAAACTAACAAAAAAAGTTTCACACAAATAACTTATCGTTGTTATACTTTTAATGTCGTGCTATCACTTATCTTCAATAACCTGAAGGGGCCGTTTTTCACTGCCCCCGAAAAAGGGAGACTCGATTTCCCAATTACTAAAGTTACAGTCAAACAACTTACTTTAACTTTCGTTTCTCCAACCATTGCTTCAGTCGCGTTGCGACCCTTCTTTACAACATATACTGTAAACTTGTACCAAGTAGCTGGGTGGAGTTTAGTAATCTTCAACTTTTGTTTGCGACCGATTTTCTTGGTCCGCTCTAAATGCTCTGTGCCGTCAGCGTGTTGTCTAAACTGAAGAACCTCATGTCTGAAAATGATATGTATAAATATCAGGAAGTCAAATTTGTTACACATTAGCACTTGGCAAGCAGGACACCTTTCATTACAGAAGAGATCAAGTTTACAGATAAAATCGCTCAAATCCTAAGCTTAAACTTTATCCCAGTGCAAGAAACTTTATCTTAGAAAATATTTTCTGAAAATAATACAAAATANACGAAGCATACAGGATTTACCAAAAGTAAGAGTCAATCACACCCCAAAGTCGAAATATTTAAACAAAAAATATTTTGACGAAACTGCGATGGGATCGGTAGCTGGCCCCATAAGAAAAAGCAAGCCGAACTAGCAAAAATCCGAAGCAGTTTAATTACAGAAACAAACAAAAACAGTCGTTCATAAAACTTAAAAGAAAGGTTTAACGCGCTTGCAAAGTTTTTTGACTTGAAACTGCACTAAAATGGTTTGAAACCTAAAACTGGCGCAGTAACCAATAACCTAAATTTTGTAAAATCCAACCCAAACCCGTGTGTAATGTATTAACAAACCTGAACATGAAACCGAGCACTAACCAAACCTGTATACTAAGTGCATGGTTCAGCTTCTGAAAGAAATTATTTCAAGAGCTGTTTCAAAGAAATATCAAAGCGTCTTAAAATGGTTGTTTTAAAAACAGTTAATAAACTTACATGAAAGAATCGTGTTTTTGATTCTCGATGCCTTCACTACAGTACGATTATCAAGCAATTCTCCTGCATTGTCGTACAGACGAAACAGGTAATCGTATGCCGGCAGGCGTTTTTTCTTCCAAATCATCCTCGCTTTTGTTGAGGTCGTGTACGTTACCGGACGCAACTGGGGCTTTTCAAGCTTTGTCTACAAAACAGCAAGTTTGTATACTTGGTATTTTTTTACCCACACTTCAAATGCATATGTAAAGAATGGTAGTTTACAACTTTATAGTTTAAAGCAAGTAAAAAAAGTGCACAGTGTGTTAAATTGGTTTGTGGACCTAAAATTTTCTCGGTTAACCGTGGGGGCAAGAACCCACTGACACCTGCTGCCAACTGCTTTGCAAAGCAAAAGTATTTTAAGTTATTTTTATGTAACTAACAAAAAAAGTTTCACACAAATAACTTATCGTTGTTATACTTTTAATGTCGTGCTATCACTTATCTTCAATAACCTGAAGGGGCCGTTTTTCACTGCCCCCGAAAAAGGGAGACTCGATTTCCCAATTACTAAAGTTACAGTCAAACAACTTACTTTAACTTTCGTTTCTCCAACCATTGCTTCAGTCGCGTTGCGACCCTTCTTTACAACATATACTGTAAACTTGTACCAAGTAGCTGGGTGGAGTTTAGTAATCTTCAACTTTTGTTTGCGACCGATTTTCTTGGTCCGCTCTAAATGCTCTGTGCCGTCAGCGTGTTGTCTAAACTGAAGAACCTCATGTCTGAAAATGATATGTATAAATATCAGGAAGTCAAATTTGTTACACATTAGCACTTGGCAAGCAGGACACCTTTCATTACGGAAGAGATCAAGTTTACAGATAAAATCGCTCAAATCCTAAGCTTAAACTTTATCCCAGTGCAAGAAACTTTATCTTAGAAAATATTTTCTGAAAATAATACAAAATAGTAAGGGATCTTTGTGCTTAAAAACCAAATATAACAGTGGCCTAGATATCTGTAAATGTCTTAGTCTGTTGTACCTCACTTTTTTTCCGAAAGATTTCATTTCATCCCACGAAATAGTCACCGATCTATCTGTGACTCTGTCAACTCTTATTCCTTCAACTATAATTTCGGCATCGCTCACGACCACCTCTGGTGACGACGCGTGCAAAATCTCGCCAAAACGATTCGCAATAGTGCGGGTTACATCTTTATCTTCTTTTCATTAACAGAAAATTGGGTCAAATAAAGTTAGCTAGGTCAACAAAAACATTTTTACACAAAAGGAAGAAGTTATCTTCTAGTTTGCAAGATTTTTTTATTTTTTATGTAATGATTGTCGGGTTTATACCAATCAGGAAATGTTTAGGTGAATGGACGCTTTGTACACAACATACACTCACCTTGTTTAAAACGAGGAGCCACAACAGCGTCTAAATCGGGTGAACCTCGATGTTCAATGCCGTCTATGTCATTGTTGGCTCTTAAAGGCTGCAATAAACCATCATCAGTCGGACTTAAGGGCGTTGATCTCAAACTCAATTCGTTTTCACTGTCAAAATCATCTGCACCAGAACGCCCAGTAGTAAATAGTTCGACGGGCAGGACCGGTTGTTTGCCATTTAATTTGTCACTGCCATGTCGATGAAACTCGTCGTCAGGAAGAGAGCTGTCCTCTTCCCGGCTTTCAGTGGTAAATTCAAATGACGCAGTTGTCGGCGGTGTGGTGGTAAAACCTAGTGGCACGGTAATTTGAGGAAGCAGCAAACCTTTTGCTACCAATTCTCTCTGGAACGATTTCATGTTCTGAAAACTCTGAACTTGAACGTTGCCGATCGGCCGCTCGCCCAATGCAGTTCGGAACACGAGCTCATTGAAAGCGTTCGCATTTTCTCCCAACGCCTCCAGCATCACGTGATACTCTACATTCGGTTCCAGTCCAGACACCATAACCCCAGATGACCTGAGTAAGAGTTTTGTTATTGGGGTATATTTGAAGATTTCTGCTTAGTTGTCAACTTACGTTTGGTCAAGTTCTGTGGTAATTACATCCACGCCACTTTGCGTAAATCTGATTCTATAGAACCGAGGTGTAACATTAGGAGAAGTCCATCCGAGCACTGCTGCACTGTGAAAACAAATTGAAACTACAATGTACGTTTGGGAATGTAACAAATTGCTAAACAACACAGTGAATCACTTTGGAATAACAACCGGTCAATAATTACTATTTCCTACTTTTATTTGTTTTTCTGCCATAGAAAAAAAAAGCAAAGTGGCATTATCCTTGAAACGATATATACATTGTCATGTCATAAACCTTACTTTTCACTTGTGTTGTATGTATGAAAGTTCGTGGGGAGCAAGTTTCTTTCGTTTCGAATGCGTTCGGGAGGAGCTGCAGCAATATCACGCAGATTTTGTATCAGTGGGGGCACGACTTGGTATAATGTGTCGAAACTTTCAACAGTGTACAGTCGTTCCACTTCGCTACAAACAAATGATGTGAAGTTAACAAGGTCGGCTTGGTTGTTTGGATAAAATGTGCACAAAATTACAGAATAAAAATGTGACGTAGAAGTTTAGCAAGGTTGCTGCAGTAGCGCATACAACCACAAAGTATGATTTCATAACTCGCTTTCTTCAAATTATTGCCTGAAATGAAAACTTAAGTTTGGTAAATATTGTGTGAGAACACCTTTGCAACACTTATAATCGGTCCAATGTTTAGGACATTTTTCTGTTTCGAACCACTTGGGACTTTTGCATGACGATTTCTGTGGGAATAGAAGTTCTACCTTGATCTGATAGGTTGATAAGGTGACGTCATCTGCACGACGATCGGAATAACTCCTATTTCTTGGATGGCATACAAAGAAGGTAGGACGTTGGTGTGATGTTGGTTTGTATTTATCAGGAGCATAACCCTTGGCACCCCTGATCTTCCCCAGCCAAAGGCTCTCTGTAGACGAAGTATGGAATTTATTAGAACCTAGATTATCAGCTGATGAAGAAAAGAAATCGCAATTTGTTACTTTGTGGAAAATCTGCTGCAGGAATTTATAAAAAAAATGTAAGAAATTACTCTGAGTGACTTGAAAAATACGTCTTCGGTCAATCTTCCTGCGCCAAACCGCTTTTTGATGACCTTCAACCTTTTAATAAGGCTAGTTGCATTTCCATCGTGACTCAGGTTAAACAAACTTCTCGGTGGGTTTGAAAGAACCATCGCCCCAACTCTGTAAATATATAGAAATGCATCGATCGGTAATGGTTTCTATTTAAGACGGAAATACTAGGCTTTTTACTCCTGACGAACCCCAAGTAACTTACTATTCTTGCACAGGACGGATATTTACATCTTGTACCCGAATTTAAATAAACTACAGTTCTGCTGCAAATCACATGTCTTTCTGGTGAACCACCAACTATTGAAAAGTAGGAGACTTTCATTATAGTTCATTTTAACCGCATGTGTCTTATGCGTATTTAAAGTGTGCCGCATTTTTGCACTATTTACATGTTTTTAATCTTGACGCTGATAGCACAAACAAATGATCCGACCGTCCTGTCCGTAAACGTTGTTCATATTTTGGAAAACATAAATTTTCTAAAAAGACATATTAACTCAAATTAGGATTATGAATTAGTCTTTTTAAAACCACAACAGCGCCAAGCGTTTTCGAAACAGTAAAACGACCTAAACATTACTGGCTGAAACTAAAAATGGTTGTGTGTGCGAGTCGAACACTAAATTTTGGGATTTGAGCAAAATACTATAAAAACTGTTTTAGGTATATTCAACACGTTCTGCTAAAACTCAGAAATAACAAACCTCATTTTATCTGGGCCCACGTCAAAACCAACAACGACGGATGAGAGAAACGTTCGCACGGATGCCAGCTCGGTTTCGGTTAACTCCGGTGATGTTTCAATCATCATCACGAGGTCCAAGTGAAGGAGAGTGCGAGATGTTGTCACACTTGTTTCGATCGGCTCGCTTATAAGACTACCAAGCTGCGTCTAAATTAACATCCAGAATTCAATGTTAAGAACCACATGATGTAACCCGAGACCTCAGTATAAACAACGATAACAGGACACACGTACCAAAAAACGTTTTTAGACTTGAAACAGTCTTTTGCCGGAGACTACTTACTAAACAGGAGTAGTAATGTTGTCGGTGCAATGGCTAAATTTATATTTGACCTAGAGCAGTAGCTCGTCCTACCCGGAGTTTTATAAAATAGGTTCTTCCTGGAGCAAGCTGCCTAAATCCTGCCGAAACTGCGTCCAAGGTGATGACGTTATTGAACACTACGTCATCTCTCGTAACACCGTCATAAGGTTTAAAGGCTCGAGTAACGTAAACGTTACGTTGCTCATCTTCGATTTCGACGAGGTAGGTGAGATACATGTCTCCACTGTCCTCGCCTGCGTAGTCGTAATAATATTCCTCTGAATGACGAACCCTTACACGTGACCACTCGACAGCCAATGAGGTTTCGCCGACATCGAACACGGAAAGTCGGTCAGGGGGAAAAAGCTCTGCAAAGCATTGCCTCAGTCAGTATGTTTTAATTTGGGCAAATTATGTTTTTTTCTAGTAGGTTGGTTACTTGTATTAAATGTCGCCCTTGCTGGATCGCTCTTCTTTTCATTTTTGTAAACAGCAAACACATCGACAATGTAGAAATTGCCTGGTAGAAGATGAGTGACGTTCAGGGATGTAGCGTTGCCCGCTAAGCACAAAGGAAAGTGTAAATTTGAAATAAATTGTACTTATTTTCACAAATTTTCAATTCACTAACCGACACTTGTGGAAGAGATAGCCTGTTCGGATGAGTGTAACGATACGATCACCCGGTAACCGGATGCTCCCTCCGATGCCGAAGACCAAGTTACCAAAGCGGAAGTACCTTGTACCTCACGAATTCTAACGTTGCTGGGACCAGGTAGAGCTTAAAAAATGCACCGGTTTGCATAAAACTGTTGACAGTGCTAAAGGCGTGTTGCGTTTTATTATTATTATTTAGTGTTGAACGAGTCGTTTTTAAAATTAAATATCACTAATTCTTTACTTGTTTTTGCAAACACGGTCACAGTTGTACTGTCCTTTCTGTAGCCGGTGGAATATATTGATACGTTGTACACGGTGCCTGGATTCAGACCGGTTATGTCCAGATACCTAAAAGCAAATTACGTAGCGCTATAATGATGCTCTGAACAAATATTTTCCTTGCAATGTTTGCCTAAATGCCTGTTATAAATTTCCAAATTTATTTACCGGTCTAGGAGCACGTTTAAAAAATTCAGATAATTTAAAAAAGGCCCACCTGTCATTCCTGGCCATGGAAATTTGTATAGTTTTGTTCGCGTCTGTGTAAGTGATCTCGTATCCTGTCACTGATTCTGGCTCGCGCTCCTCCCACTCCAGTGTCATTGTAACGTCACCAGCGTGCGTCACTCTGACGTTGCTGGGAGGATTTAGCGGAGGGTCAACTACAAGGGGTCACTTTAGTTAAAGCAAATCCAATTGGAGCACTCAAAGCGCGGCAACCATACTTGTTCCGTATTCTGAGAGGACTTTATGACATATTGTTCGGATAAGAGCTGGTTGAAGATCACTAAGTTCGTCGTATGACGTCACACGAAACACGTGATCAGCCGACGGATCGGAAGCCATAGTTAAAAGTTCCTCTTCGTTGACTTGAGCCCCGACACCAACCGACATCATAATTGCTCCGTTTCCCTTTATTTGCTATTAAAGACCATCAATTGTTTCGTTGCGCAGATACAAAACGAAACTAATTTCTTTTAAGTCAAAACATGCTGGATTATGTTTGCAATTTGTGTCAAGATTTACTATTATCAATAAGGTAGTGTTTATTGCGGTACGTAAGGATGATGTCTATCACTTTGAGTGACCCACATTAAAAAGAGTTTTTTTTAAAAAAAACACACTTGGAAACCTATTTTCCCACAACAAAATGTAACACCAAAAAAGGTAATTTCTCACCGTTGTTTGACGTTCAATTTCATCATCTGATTTCCCGTCTGTCACAACAAGCACCAGCTTAAATGCATCCAACCTCGTAAATTCAAAACCATAGCCGAGAACATAATCTAGAGCTGCACCAGTATTCGTTCTTCCACCGACGTAACTGCGGACAACAAAAATTAAATATCACACTCAAATTTAGTGAGAATAAAAGTATTTCTGTAGCGGTAAAAACTAAAACCATAAAAAATGCATACTTTAAAATGTAAAATCGTTTAACAATATTTTTAAAATGTAAAATCTTTTTGCAATATTTTCAAAATGAATAAACAGCGTTAAAAACAAGAAGCGCTGAAAGATAAACATCGATTAATTTTCTCTTAAATGCTTCAAAGCATTGCCACATTATAATGCAAAAAAAAGTAAAATGGTTTTAATATCTGGTGTTTTTTCTTCATACATGTGTGTGTAATATTAAACTCACTTTAGATTCCCGATGCGGTGATTGAGCCCGTTCCTGTGGCTGTAAGTTGACAGAGGTGCAAGATACCTCGGTTTGCTTGCGTACAAAATTATCCCCATTCGCGTTGTGGTTGGACCAATGAGAAAGCCGTTGCTAAAGGAATAGAGGAAGCGCCGAAACTTCTCGAAGTTTTCCGCCCGCACACTCCTGCAGTGCAAAAATGTATGCGATTTTGATTCGAGAGTGAGCCAGGCCTGTACAAGTTTTGGCACGTTGTCAAAACCCGCGTCAGCCAACTTGCGTGGGTCTGCAAAGGAGCAAATTGTATTAGCTATAGCCACATAAACTTAAAAGTGCAGCAATGCAAAATCACAGATCGTTTATTGCCGATCTGTTAAAATACAAGTTTAAAATTCATCTAAATTAAAGCCTGTTACCTGTCATAATATATGAGATTCCGGTCCATGTATTGGTTGTTTTTAAAACACATTTACAAAAGACGCACGCCATACACATAGTCGCTCGGTTACAGTAAATAGCATTTTCTGAGAAAAGATGTTTTCAAATTGCCAACTCAGCTTATAATCATTGCAAAACAAAATTGTCAATGATCGGAACACGATTTTATAGCAACTTTCGTTCCGTTTGTTACGTTACTAATTGCGTCACATTTTCGATTTCTCGCATGCGTAAAAACGCTCGGTTTAAAATTTCTCGTCATTTTCTACTGATAATGTCAACTACATGAATCGTTTGAATTACAATCTAGACGCTTTTCTGGCGGTTAAGTTTTAACTAAGCTGCTCTGCCGTATGTTCCTAAGAGATAAATAAATTATGTTCCTAATAGATAAACCAATTTATATCCACCATGATTCGTCTCCAAGAACCAACATGTCCAATTTGATTCCCGAACAAGCCATGTCATACGTCACATTGGCAGGAGGTGAACGTTGTGTTCCTCCTACCGCAAAAACACGGATGACGTACTCAGACATACGCAGATCTTGCAACATTACTTCTTCGATTCCTGGAACAATGTTTAAAACCTTGATATATACGCATAAAATTTAATGTAATCTGCTTGAGGAATACAAAAGGTAAATAGGGTGTAGACACTTATCGATAGCACCTTGGTGGTTGAAAAAAAAAACGTTTTGGCCATATTTTGAAATCTACGCCAGTAGAAGATATACTCTATATGCAACTAATCGATTTTTCCTGCGCAAGAGCTAACTGAATGCAAGGTATGCAAATTCTGCAACCCGCCAGCATTTTGGTCCATAAATTATCATTTTAAAATTATTTCCATCATCAGTTTGCAGGCAGAACCTTTTGACATAACTTATCATCTTACCAACTTCGGCGGGCATTTCTCTCCATTCGGTCTCTGCTTCGCGACGGAGCTTGTACTGTACAAGATACGACCGCACCAGCTGGTCAGATCGACTCCATCTAAGTACCATGGCGTTTTGTGCGATAACGCCGATGGACACTCCACTTGGCGCTGATAGTGGAAGTTCGTACATCGCTACATAGAACGAAAGTAAACAATACTAATTACGCGAATGTCAACACTCAAAACTGTAACGTACTTTTCGCTCACTAGTGCACAGTGAACAACGGGAAAATATATTTTGTTTAAATTTTAACTGAAAAATAAATCCAACCAAACTGCAACGTGAAATGATGACAAACTAATTGTGAAAATGCGCATTCGGGCGTAATTTTGTCCACTGAGAATAAAGTGAAACAAATAAACAAATAAAACAAAAACATATATCAAAATGTCCAGGACGATTAGGTTAGCGTTTACTTAGTGTATTTGAAAATATTATTTGTAATTAGGTCTTACGCGTACAAGCATCATTCCAGTCAAATGAAGAAATTGTATGTGACGTCAAGATGGGTGGCAGGTTACAACTAAATAAACTCCGATCCGCCAATTACGGCAAGACTGTGGTAAAATAACAGTATACACAGTGACACAACACAGCACTAGGCAAACATATCCGCATCAGAACCAAACGGTTCACGGCAGAGGGGTCACATGCCCAAAAGTGTAAAGACAACATCGCATCACTGCCAGCACTTAGCAGAGACCTCTCGCAGACGCCAAAGGTCAAGAGTCGAACATCTGATGTTTTGCCTCAAAACATCTAAACAATGGGCTCGCCATTGTTGCGACGCGCGTCATTCGGCGGTGGCCGAACGCTTGACCGCTTCCGTTTGTTTGCTAGGGGTCACACCAATGCCCTTTTTAACATCGTGGGATAGTATAGACTTTCCTGAAATATATTAAACTATAATTGCTTGGCAAATGTGGTAAAAAACGCACCTCTAAGCTTTTCCAAAATAGCCTTGTGTAAACGAGTCCAATAACCACAAAGCTCATCAAGATTCCTCGGAAAGAAAACTCCAGAAGCATCACCGGCAATTGCATATAATTTCGCCTGTGATAATACAATTTTACACCATGGGGTATATATTAAGAGAAAAGATATTTTAAACTTTAACAAGTTGCTATGTACCATGCTGTAAGCGAGATCGTCATCAACTGGGCCTAGGCGAATTTGCCTAAATGTAACCAATAAACCAGAAAATCTTTTTGGATTTCGCCCAAAGCAAGAGGTTCCGCAAGCTTTATGCTGACTATTAACCTTACCCCTAACTAACAAAAAACGCCCATAGTGATATTTTTAAACCAGCTAAAATAACTCAAAGATAAGTTAAGCATTTAAAGCACTTAAAAACCTGGCGAGCGTCGTGTATTCCCACCACCAACACGACTGTGTTCGGGCTCCGACGCAGCTTTTGCGCCTCTTCTTCCACCTCGTCACGTGACCTCGCAGTGACGACGATGACGACGCGAGGAACATTACGTCGTGCTCCGTCCTCAGTTACGAGTAACCGCTTGCGAACATAACGCAACGATCGACCCACGTATGATTGGCCACCACGAGGGGTGCTGGAGTCAATTGCTACAGGACACACCATTTAAAAAAGGAAAACCAATACAAAATTTGCGAAAGTTTTACTTCTGGTGGTATAAATCGCTTAGTTGAACCCACAATTTTAAACGTTTCATATGTTGCGGTTTTGTCGATTTTAAGAAATTCTAAAAACTTCGAATTTCGGGGTCATGAAAAGAGTACATATCGCGTAGAGAAAACAAACCGAATAGGTTCAAATGAATGATTATGCAAACAGACTAAAATAGGAATGCAATAAGTTAGACAGCCATCGAATAAAAAAACACACGACAACAACCGAATTAGTGATAAAAATCTTGAAAGGGTTCCCAAATGATTTTGACTAAAAATGACAACAAATCTTTATCTTGTTTTTAACATGGACTATACCTAGCAATTAACCAAACCTTGTATAACATCTTGCTTGGTAAGGTGTCTGCGGAGGTTGAAGTCGAGCTTTCTATTAAAACTGGAATGTACAAGAGCCACACGGACCTGTAACGAAATTTCTTAATGATCACCAGATGTTTACGTCAATGGGTTTACCTTGGTTGTTTTCAAAATAACCTATCAACGAAAAAAGGAGTTAAAAGCACGTCCCGCATTTGCGAGTTTCACGAAGCGTGTTTCCCGTTTCAGTTATTTACGGATCGAAGCCAAATGTCACCAAAGGTCGCACATGAAAGTGCACATTTTACCGCACAGATTTCGGCACTCCGCAAAATGGAACCCACCTTTCTGTAGCGAACGTCGAATTTGTCGGTCAGCTTGCGCAGAAGGCACTTGATGCGTTCAAAGTCGACCACAGAAACCGCAGTGGACCCGTCGAGAACGTACACAACGTCGATTGGGCTGCTGATCAACTCTGATCAAAGAAAATACCCAAAAAAATACGTTCCGGTTTTCGGCAGTTTTTGTTTTTTGGCACTATGGTCAGACAGAAACAATAGGGTGTGGTAAAAAAACTTTAGTTTAAATACTTATGTTACTAATAAAGGCACGTAACGAACATAAAAGCGTGAATACATAGAAAAATGTCAAACCAGGCGGAGTCGTTTATTCATTTCGCTGGATTTGTAGCAGTATAGAATAGCAACCAGTCGCGCAAATAGTTGCATAAACGGGTCTTAATCATTTTCACGGATCTCAAATTAAAATTCCGACATGCGAACGGAATAATTTCAGCGCATGAGTGTATTGCAATTTTTTGTGATAAAGATCTAAATTCACAAGAGCGTTCGTCACCTGCGCTATTTTATTGCCAACTGCTCCAACCTCAAACCACTAATTTCAACACGCCACTTACTCTGCAAGATTATGTGGCCAGTGGCGCCAGTTTGCAATCAACAAACAACGAATGAACTAGCATGGCCTTTTCATTTTGACATCATGCGCAAGTGCTTAATAGTATTTTTCGCGTTTTTAAAGTAATATATTAACAACTCGGTAACCTACCTGGAACGTAAGACGATGGTGCCTGTGATGTCACGTTTGGTAGAATTGATTCTAAGAAGTAAAAACAAACGGTTAGCGTTTTTTTAGTGCTTCTTGAATGTAACACAGACACAGTTGTTTGTTTTAACTGAACAAACATGCCCATACAACCACTTCGCTTCTTAAAGAAGTCCAAAAATTTATAATACGCTTTGACAAGTTGTTGCAATTTCTTGCGCAAGGATAGCGACTTTTGTGGCTTTTTAGCAAACTTGAAAGAACGGAGTCCTGACATATCGAAAAAAGGGAAATCCTATGTTACCACCAACGCATTTTGCGAGCAATTTGCTGCAACAGAAAACAGGACTTAAAACTTGCAAGCATTAACCAACACATAAACGTCCGATGTTCAGTTAAACACAAGACAAAGAAAGTCCTTGAATTTGGAGTACGACGTCTTGCTTGAATATTTAACTATAAATCCAGTTCCGTCAAACTTATGTTTTCAATGTCAATGTTTAAAAGGAACACACAAAGTTGGCCTTTTGATTTCGTCGGCGCGAGGACCTTGTACGCAGACAATTCCGGATATTACCTGGCGCAATTACTGGTGGTCTGGCCATAAACGTGTCTTCCAAGTCCCGCCACGCAGCCCCGAATCGACTTGAATTCGAGAAGTCAAATGAGCACGAAATGCCGACAAGGAGTAAAATACCATCCATGAGGCAACAACAAGAACGCATGCCTCCTTTTGCCCGCTTGCAGTTGGTGCACTGAAGTAACAAATGCGAAAATGCAACACCTCTATCTACATGCCTTTGCTCTTCCAAACGACTAGTTTTGTACAATTCTAAATACAAAGGCATTTGGGAACAAGCTACATACGTGACCGTATGACTTTTAGCACTGATGTATTGTGTCATGCCTCGTAACTTACTTGACAAAAGCCGAGCCTTTTGTAAACTTTGCTGATCTCTTCACAGCGCTCGCTCCCTCGCTCGCTCTGTTTTGTACTTGAACTTGATAGAACTGCCTGACTATGACTGGAGAAAAAAACTAAACCTAACGCTTTGTAGCATGTTCCGAAGCCGCTGCTTAGGAGAATGGTAGTTACGGTCATGCCATAAGCATTTTAAACGTCCAAGTCTTGTTTCTTGCACCATACCGGTCAAGCGTGGTTTCGCGTAATTCGCTAATCCTGTTAAGCCAACAGGTTCACACCCTAGGGTTGTGGTTTCCCATACCTCGCACGACAGACCAATGTTTACTGTAAACTTCATTTTAATTTGAGGCGAAAGGGCAAAAATTTCCGGTGACTGCACGTGGATTGATCTGACGACAGACACTATTTAACACAAGGTAGAGGCCCACCGTGCCGTTCGTATGGAGGCGACAGGACTTAAAATTGAAAAAAAATTTTGTAAGCTATTCGGCACTTGGTCATTTAAAGAAGATTGATGACAAAACGCAAAAGGCAAGAGTAAGGTAGCAATTATCAGTTGTCACAAAGCAGTTAAGCGTGACCGAACATTTAGCAGTCGCCTTATCGCTGTACATTCGTAACCCGCTTTTTTCGGGAAGAACTCGACGCAATTACGGTGCGGATAATTGCCGCGCGTTTGGCGTTGCATTCTAGGCATTCCACAAATCGCGTTTCCTAAACTTGGCTCTCTCGACGGCGGGCCAAGTTTTTACGATCAAAACTGCCGCGCTGAGATAAACGACAAGCGAACAGGCGGGTGCACTTAAAGCGAACTGGGAGCGCCTAGTTTGTCTGTCATACTGCAGCAGTCATGTCATGTTGCACCTAATTACTACTGTCACTGCTTTATCCAAAATGTTTTCGGGACTGACTCGGGTGAATAGTAACGCTCTGTTCTCTGCAGCGGGTCACACTCCAACTGTGAATCTACGCGCACAATCTTGTAATCTGGTGTCCGCGGGTAATCCACCATCTTGTTTAAAATCTCGCCTCGAAGAACGCCGTACCATAGGACTTCGGACTAAAAAAGCTAGTCCGCCTGTCAAAAAAACTTAAAGCCAATGATAAATGACTGCAATAGTTGCCGTAATCAGCCACAGCAACTGAGGCCAGACAAGCGCCTAAAACAAATTGACACTAAGTTTTATACACGCCATTGGTCAGGCCGTCTCAGCCACAGCCTTATCAAACGCGAATATCTCTACTCGCCTTTGCATATCTATCGCATGACTGGTCGTGAAAACGCAAGGTTGTCTCGTCTTATGCAGCGGCCTGATATTGTTGTAAATTGCCTTGCAAATGTTGTTTTACCTCAGAGAGGATAAAAGTTGTTGCTACGTTGTGGTTTCAATAACGGGCTATTAGAGGTCAAAGACAACGCAACATTTGCATTCAGAGTACCTTAGGTTATCGTGAAGGCATTTTAATCATATGATATGATCAAAACATTACTCATTATGTGAAAAACCTTTGGCGTTGCAAATACCAACAGCTTTAAGTGAATGGGCAGATTTCCGGATTAAATGTGGTTTTCTAGATTTATTGCTGTTTTGCATTTCATTAGATAATTCACCTTCTAGAACAGTGGTTCTCAAAGTGGAGTCCGCGGTCCCCCCGTAAGGCAATTTTAGGGGGATCGCGAAGCGTCTTTGGTCTCACTTGGTCGATTTTATTTCGCGTGACTACTGATACATTACGTGTGTACGTTTTATATGTAGCCTTTGTGACAATGCTTGCTTTGTGGATGCGATTGTGGCTTACACAAAGCGTTGGTGTGGAGTGATGAAGTAAAAAGTATTTGAGTTAAAGTGAACCGCGAGTCATCGAAAAAACGGCAGGGGGACCGTTATGCAAATAATTTAAAAAAGTTTGAGAACCACTGTTCTAGAATCTAGATCTCCACCCAGGATGGCAAGTAAGGTCACATAGTATTATGTGCCATTTGTTCGGAGGAACAAAGAAAAGCTGTACTTTGACAGAATTCCGTGCATGTTAAGTTAGGAACTTCACCCTAAGGCAGTATATACTGCTACGCCTGTATCGATGTTTGGGTGACGAAAACACGATATTACGAAAAGACGTGTGCCTTATGCGAAAACGAACTTTTTTTCAANTGTACGTTTTATATGTAGCCTTTGTGACAATGCTTGCTTTGTGGATGCGATTGTGGCCTACACAAAGCGGGTGTGGAGTGATGAAGTAAAAAGTATTTGAGTTAAAGTGAACCGTGAGTCATCGAAAAAACGGCAGGGGGACCGTTATGCAAATAATTTAAAAAAGTTTGAGAACCACTGTTCTAGAATCTAGATCTCCACCCAGGATGGCAAGTAAGGTCACATAGTATTATGTGCCATTTGTTCGGAGGAACAAAGAAAAGCTGTACTTTGACAGAATTCCGTGCATGTTAAGTTAGGAACTTCACCCTAAGGCAGTATATACTGCTACACCTGTATCGATGTTTGGGTGACGAAAACACGATATTACGAAAAGACGTGTGCCTTATGCGAAAACGCACTTTTTTCAAATGCTAGACATCTTAACCAAGTTCAACGACCACCAAATCTTTACAGGTAGGTTAGTGATTAAATAAATGCAAGGGTAGGCGCAAAAAAATACAAGTTAGTAAATGTTCGTGAAACATTTTCTATGTTTCGACAAACTTCCTGATGATTACAACAGCGTTTGTCGAAAGGTACAAGATGTTTTACACACAAGCACCAGCTGGTATCTTTTGAAAACAAGGTGATTGTTAAAAGGTACCTGGAATGAACCACCTTGAGATCATTTTACTTTTAAATCGCCCAACTCTGCTTTCTACGGTAGCCGTGTATTTCACGCCGGGCTTGAGATTGCCAAGTACCAGTTGATTTACGGATCCAGTAACGTCAAAAGTCCTTAAAAGATCTTTGTCATTATTATGTCAAAAGATATACGTTTTCAGTCCGTAACTCAGCTGAAATTTATAACAGGTGTTTGTGCGAAGTAATAATTTGCAACATCAAGTCTTGTTTGGCTGTCGAGGATCTTGTGGTTTAACATGACTACATTTTTTAGCTATAATATGTGTTATCTATCAAGAACATTAAACCATTTAGTGTTAGAAACAATTCCAAGCAACTGCATTATACCATTGGTCATTTAAAAAACGAATCAAAATCGTTTACCGTTCTTTAGCATCCGGCTCCGATGCGCACACTGTCAGATAAAATCCATCAATCCGATGACCGGTAGTGGGCGCTAACCACTTAATAATAACTGTCTGATTTCGCGGATACTGAACGGTGTAAAGCGAGATTGGCGCCGGAATGTCTGTAAAGGTGCAGTTAACATGTTATAGAAAACGTATAATGTTGGTTTGTAGATAAATGACTGCAACATGAACTCATGCGTAAATGTGCACATTCAAAATTGAACATTAGTTTTTAAAAAGCAGTGACGAAAACGATTTAGGTGATGCGGACCAGAAAATCATTTAATTAACAAAAGGAAAAGTAAATTACATCCAATATAGGGTTTTTATTGCAGGTAGACTGGGCAATCTTATACAAATATAAATACATTTTGTGGTGACTTTTGAACTAATAGGATGTTTTATACTAATAAATGCAATCAAAATTTGATGTCATGTCAGCGGTATACATACAGGCTACATGATATGCGTATATAAAGTTGCAACAAAGCGTGTGATATGTAACTTTCGACACCGGAGGCTTATACGGGCATTGACCCTTTCACGCACTTATTAAAGTTTATGACANTTTCAGTCCATAACTCAGCTGAAATTTATAACAAGTATTTGTGCGAAGCAATAATTTGCAAGATCAAAACTTGTTCGGCTGTCGAGGATCTTGTGGTTTGACATGACAAAATTTTTTAGCTGTATTATGTGTTATCTATCAAGAACATTAAACCGTTTTGTGTTAGAAACAATTCCAAGCAACGGCATTATACCATTGGTCTTTTAAAAAACGAATCAAAATCGTTTACCGTTCTTTAGCATCCGGCTCCGATGCGCACACTGTCAGATGAAATCCATCAATCCGATGACCGGTAGTGGGCGCTAACCACTTAATAATAACTGTCTGATTTCGCGGATACTGAACGGTGTAAAGCGAGATTGGCGCCGGAATGTCTGTAAAGGTGCAGTTAACATGTCATAGAAAACGTATAATGTTGGTTTGTAGATAAATGACTGCAACATGAACTCATGCGTAAATTTGCACCTTTAAAATTGAACATTAGTTTTTAAAATGCAGTGACGAAAACGATTTAGGTGCTGCGGACCAGAAAATCATTCAATTAACAAAAGGGAAAGTAAATTACATCCACTATAGGGTTTTTATTGCAGGTAGACTGGGTAATCTTATACAAATATAAATACATTTTGTGGTGACTTTTGAACTAATAGGAGGTTTTTACTAATAAATGCAATCAAAATTTAATGTCATGTCAGCGGTATACATACAGGCTACATGATATGCGTTTGTGAAGTTGCAGCAAAGCGTGTGATATGTAACTTTCGACACCGGAGGCTTATACGGGCATTAACCCTTTCACGCACTTATTAAAGTTTATGACATGTTAGTCCACCCAATTGTCCCAATTGTATGCAAGGGATTTTTTGGACAGGCAATTAAATGTCAGAAAGCTTTCCTAGGATATAATTTAGGGATTTCGAGACGAGTCACCGACAGTCTTTGTTCGCGCTGGGTGTTTTATGAGTATCAACTGAAAACGATCTTTCAAGGTTGATCAAAAAGGTCATACAGTCTAGCGCTGGCTTAACGCAGAAGTTGCGCACGTTTGTAGTTGTGTAAAATTGGCCTACCTGGCTGTTTACTTTTTTACAGGGCAAAACCAGCACGTACGTTAAAATATATGTGGTGGCTTAGTTAATTTTTGTGAACAACACATCTAAGAACTAGGCCGTTAACTGTCAATCTTACAACCACTAATTGACAAGCCAGCAGCTAAAGCAAATAAAAATCATTGCTTGTAAAAAACACAATCTATCGCAAACATACCGCAAAATAAGACGAACCTGGAATATTCCTAGTTAAGCTCCTCTGATCTTCGTTTTTTGGCATCAACAGTGGGTTTAGGCCCAGTAATCCATCTGCTGCTAAATTTTTAAGTTCCTTTTGTTTTTCCTCCGTATGTGGAGGTGGTGTGCCTGTTTGTACCACAGAGTAAACACAGACAAGTATACAAACGTTCAAAAGAAAATACATTGGCCTCTTCGTTTACATTACATTCAATTATTTTCACCTAGTTTTAAACATCTGTAAAATGTTATAACGCTGTAAACTAGGTCAAGTGCTAAAGCCTTTTAGCAGGTTTTAAAAATAAACTCTTGGTTTGCCATTTCTAAACAGCATACAAGTTTAAAACAACGGATAACAAGCATGCAAGTTGCAACAAACTGTAGAATCGTCTAGTCATTGCATGTAAACTTAAAAATCGCAAGGCAAAGTTTACACATCGCAACCACAAAGCATGTACTCCGCAAATTTGTTGTGTTGCCGGCAACAGCTTATAACTTCACAAAAGGGCAAACGTCCGTGAAATCGAAAGTTAAACATCAAAAACGTTCGACCATTTTTCCGAAATTTTGCACGCATTGGTTTCGTGCCCCAGTAGTTACAAAAATTCGCAGATTCTCCTTTTCAATCTCTTTCCGAGAAAGGTTTACATACCGCAACTTCAAACGAATGCGATAAAATCACATCAGATCTGTAAAAAGCAGTGCGCATGCACTATTTTTACAGAGAAAATAAAATTGTCCAATACCAACAACTTGGCCTGCAAGAACTTAACATCAGCTACCACATAAAAAACGCTTTCGAAAATCAATTCAAACTTGTTTCTGCTGATCTGCAGACTACTACATTGCCGCTGCTGCGTACCCAGTACACGGTCTTTACTTTCTATCTGTGTAGCCTAAACTAACTTTCCTGAAATATATTAAACTATAATTGCTTGGCAAAAATGCTTACCTTCTAAATGCGTCTTTAAACACCTGTGGTCTGTTAAGCAGGCACGGAATTACCATCCAAAAGGTACAAACCTTAACACTGCCTTAAGCACGTCTCGCAACTACAAGCGCGCCGATTCACGCGACGCATAGGAATGTTCTTGGCATCACGTTGTGGCTTATCATTGGGGCGATGAACTGACAAGGTGGAATGACGATGAGGGTCTGGTCTGAAACTAACACAGATCTGCTTTCTAGACTATACGCCGCAAATAATCTGCCTTTAGCAACTTCTGCCACGCCGCGGTCTTTTATCAAATTAAAAATCAAATAGGCCTCCATATACGCGAACCTCCCATGCCACAGCAAAGGCAGCATTTTCCGCCGCAGCAACCAAGGGCTTTGGTTGTGACATTTTGTACACCTTTTGATTTAAGGCAGAAACAAGTGATGGCGTTTAAAACCCGTCGGAGCGTTGGCTGTAAACAGGAGTAATGGGCCATGAATTTCCCACACAAATGGTGAACAACAACTAGCGTCGATCATTAATCGATCATGCAGACGATCTTTTACACTTGCAAGCGCTGATTAGAAGGGGAAGTAGGTCGAATTTAACCCACTGAAAACGGTCAGAAATTTGTCCCTAACTTCTGCGTGCAAAACACGGCACTTCACATTATTCCCAAGGTAACGGAAACCATAAAAAGGAAACGACAACAAAGTCACGCTTTGCGACATATTTTGTTGAATTACTGTGAAATAGGCCGGCGATGTAGAAATCTTGATTAAGTTGCAACAACTACAAGTCTTAACGACATTTAAATTGGCACTGTTGTGGTCTGATGGCAATTGCAGTTTCACCTATTTTACGTAGTATCGCATTTCAGGCATTATAATCGTACTATTTATTCACATGAAATTCGTGCTAAGACAACATGAGACCCCTACCTGACTTTGTGTATCCTCTCCAAAGAGTTTAATGGGTCTGGTTTAGACCGAAAGCATATCCCACAAGCAATAATCAGCAAGTCACATGCTATCTTTATTGTATGTTCTACATTTATCGTTTTAAATTGCTGTCATATCTAAATTTTTGACAATAAATGCAAAAAATGGACAATAAAAGACTGAAAAACTAGCAGCTATGATCTCTAAAATGAAACAAAATTTGCACTTGGCCTCTAAAGCTCTAGTTAGCGAACGTCTGCACAGCCAGTCTAAGCCGCGTTTGGTAAAACCACATTGAGATAGAGCCTGCGAAGTTTGAAGCGCAAAGGTCTGATGCGAATGAACGGTCTGCTCTTGAGAGTCATGCTAGTTCTCAAGGGTTACCGGGAAGTTATTTTGACTGCACTAAAGATGTGTTGCCGTTTGGATTAAAGTAAACAGACATTATGCCACAGTCTGAAGGGTTGCGAGTTTGGAGGAAATAGAAAAATCTGCGGTTTGTTAAGCACCCAATAAGACGATATTTGCAATAAGGTGTAGGGCAACGTGGTAGATCAATGTAAAAAATTCTTTATTTGCTTGTCTACCAACAGAAGTTTACAGTTACATTTTAGTTTAAAGGCAAACTGGGAACCTTGACTGTGTCAAGCGAAACCGCTATTGAAGCAGAATATCAAGATTGTAGTTTACGTACTGTTTTTGCATTAAGTTTAAGGAACTGGAATCAACAATCAAGCAATACAAGTCACAAAGTCCAGATACGTTAACAGCAACTATTTGAACAATTGCAGAAATCTATGACGTCACAGAGATACAATGCGTTTTCATACTTGGGCGAAACAAAAGTTCTACTGAATGTTAAGAATGTGATCAGGAGACAAACAGGTTACGCTTTTGCAAATCACCACCTGAAATTCGTATCCTATCGCGATCTAATCAGGGTTATGAATTACAAAGACATTACGGAGAGCAATGAAAAAGAACCAGCGGCGTAGACGCGAAACAAATAACCGATTTTTGTTCAATTATACACAAGGTAATTTTTCTGGCACTAGTTTCAATTGATTTTAGTTTTTGCTGCAACAATGTCGTATAAGTTCTGTTTAACTATGTTTTTTATGTCGCGTATTTCTTTACCAATTTTTAACAAACACTTGCAAACTGATTTCTTTATCATGCATAAATAGGGTTGCCAACTCTGTTAAGCTACAATAAAGGACGTAAAACTTTTAGGTGCATAATGCAAAAAATTAACATGTCTTAAAAAACATGTTGCAATGAATATTTCGACCTGATAATGACATGAAATTTGGCACTACTAGAGCTATTTTTTCAACATAGATTTTATTCTTCCTCTGATATTTACAAACAAATTACGGTTAAATTTTGTTAAAGGCCTTATCACTACCTTGTTGTATAATCCATTTTGTAATAACAATAGATTTTGTAATAACATCTCGAGGGCAGGGAATCGAAATACCAGTCAACACGATTTTAAAATAAAGGACAAACAGCGTGATTTCAAAGCTTAATCAAGGACAAGGACAAACAAAGTCGAATCAAGGATTGTCCTTTGAAATAAGGGACGGTTGGCAACCCTATGCATAAAATTAACTTCTAATCTAATTTAAATACGATGACAATTGGTGGTTACTGCCATTGTTCGAAAACACACAATTACGGACGTTATCGAAACAAAAAAATATTTACATTGCATTTTGCAATAAGCTTGACAAAGCATCGCGAATTACGTGAAATTGTTGGAGTGCCAACGTCGCATCCACATAAGTGCAATCTTTTATCGCCATGACGATAGCGGTTGGCACCACCTAAAAATACGACATTTTTAGGATGCTTTTCCGAGCAGGCGACACACATATTTTTTACCCTGTCCTGTGGTGTCGCTACCAAAATGTGAGACGAAATAGGGTCGTTTAGTATTTTGGCTTCTAGATCGTCTCTCCTGTAAATAGATCGAAGAAGGTAATGTCTTGCCTCATCTTCTGTAAGGCGGTCGCAAAATCTCTGTACGGAAAACAAAACGCAAAGGTTGATAGAATAATTATAGTTACGCTGATAGGCTATGTGTGCGAACCTGGGCAATCAAAAACTACTTCCTATAAAAGAGGACTGAATAATTACAGTCGGTCTTAAAATCACTACTCTAACCTCCATCAGTGATTGGTTACTTGCTGAAAAAACTCAAGGTGTATATTAGAAAAAAACAGTTAAATATCAAACAAAAATGCTTTATTCAAGGCTTAGTTTCGTTTTAAGATTCGTTTGGGATAACTGAGTTGTTTGACATACCATAACTATTCCCACAGATCGATGGAACAACTTCTGGTTGCTGACTTTCAAATCAACCATACAATTTTTAAAAACCTGTAAAATACTTCTGGTTGTTAAATGTCACAAAACACAGTAAAACATAACATGAGAGTACTTTGCCCTTCATAATATGAGCCCCAGTAGAAACCGCGTTAAAAATCCACTTTGCACATATTTCTTTGACACATCGTAAAAGAAGTTGATTTGTTTTTGGGGTGAGCATTGAAGCAACAGTTTTCGGCAGCAGACTACTCGTTCGAAGATAAACAGTGAAAACGTTCCTTAAATAAGTTGGCTTTAAATAAAAAGGTTTTCGTTTTATAAAATTGCCCCTTGACTTTGCAATGTGTTCTTTTTTGTGGAAACTTACCAGCAAAGGAGGGTCCTCATTGTGTTCAAGAATCAGTACCACAAAAATATCAGCTCTGTTCGACGGTTTGTGGCTAATATTTGACAACTGCTTCCCCAATTCTAAAACACACGTAGTCATATTAGTAATTACTTTACATTTAACATGGACCATTGGTTTCGCCAGTAAAAAAATATAGCTGGATGTGTCTGCTATTTTCCGCTAGGCTGCGGTGATCGTTTGGTAAAATAAAATACAGTACCTTTTTCTTCTGCCAACTCGAACAAGATGGGGTCTTGTGCTGTTGCCATAATAAGCACAGTATCTTTGACAATTGAATCGTTTCGTTGCAAAAGCTCGACGAGATGACCTGAATCGATTCGAAATGCTTCCCCCTGAAAGTTGTTAAAAAGGTTATTTCCAATCTATATAAAGTGCGAAATAAAACACTTTACCACTTGACTGAGGCCACCTTCCACGTTTCCATATTCATTGTACCCATTCAAAATAAAACCTCGAATATCCTCAAGCGCTGCAATAAGCACACAAAGAATAAAGTTAATTTCCAAAATCAGTGCAAAACTAGGTAATCGTTCTATTCTGATTTTTCATAATACCTGACTCATTTAAACACAACGAACAAACGAGGTGTTAAAAAACATGATACATACTCGCGCCGTATGTTGGCGGACATTCTGTGGCGTCAATAATCCCGAGCACCGCTATTCCACCTGATCCCACTTGGTAAATATGACCTTCATGCTTCAAAGATTCGCCAGCAGCTGATATCAGTTTACTCACAGATTCGGAATTTGACCCATACAACTGTCTAAATGGATTAAATTTGAACTTTTAGCTTAATGTTCCTGGTGGGCTAGAATAAAAATATTTGTCGTCTAAACGAGCAGCAACAAACTGGTCGTGCATCGCGCAACTAAACAAGTACCTGCAGGCTGACAAATAACAATTAATTATATCTTTGCAGGTTTCTGTTGTCCACTTCAGGTCGATAGCGGCCATTATAAAAACAACTTCAAGAAGTATTTTTGTTACAGAGCCTCCTTTCATTCTGGACGAGCCAGTGATAGCTTCGCCCTTCAAAATAAATGAAAAGTTTTATTGTATTTTGTATTTTATGTTTTAAATGATTTTACTTACAGCCAACACAGGATTTATGAGTAAGGTCTTTTCCTGGTTGGTCAGCGATTCCAACTTTGTAGCAACTTAAAATATAACTTACGTTGCGTAAAATGCCTAAAAATGCCCACGGCGTGTTAGCTTACCGTCCAAAAAGGTTTTATCCCATCCTTGAATTGAAACATTTCTGTTAAAAAAAGGTATTTTTAAAGGTAAAAATGTTCTTTGTTAGGTCTATGAAAAACCTGGTGGAGTAGACTTAGGTACTTTGATAAACTCATGCGAAAATTTACCACATAACATTTCAAATAGAACCGTATTGTATAACTGTAAGAGATGAACAGGTGGTTAGGCACTAAGCACCTGGCTAAATTGACTGGATTAAAACCCAAAAGAACCGGTGTAAACTTGTCCAAGTTGTTCATTCCATGGTCCAACTGCCCAGCGACATATGGGGCCGACAGACCACAGGTAATCCCAATTAGAAGAATGTGTTGTTTGCCATTACACACCTATAGTACAAGCTGTTGTTATGGCATTAAAATTAAAAAAATGTAACAGACCATGCGCCTGTACTGTAGACAAGTATTTCATTTTTACCTTGAGAAGATCACGGACCCCAGCTTTGTTGTCATCTTCTGGGGCTTCTTGTGATGTGAAAAGTGCGCTGACGAAAATATGGAACAGTTATTCGTGCATTAAAGTTAAAATACAGAACGTTTAAAATAAAAACTCTTTGCTACTCACATATCACCTCCGGCAATGGCGTAAGCAATTTTTTCAAAACCCACACCAAAATGCCTTTGAAAAGTTCTCTGGAACAAATTAATGCTGTATTTGATATTGTTAAATTATTTATAAAGGTCATTGGTCAAGACAGGCATTAAAGACGCGTATTGTGTCAGTGTAATAACTGACCGAGATCATGAAAGCAATTCTTCCAGAAGTACCACATCCAGTCATCACCACCATTTTGTTGTCAGAGTTTAAAACATTGCGGACACGGTTTGAGAGTTCAACTACTGAACTCAAAATAAAGTTGCTGCCCAATGTCTGGAAATGTAAAAGTATTTTGCTAAGACCAGGATTGAACAATTTGTCAATTTGTATGTACATTGAGTGACTAATCACAAAAAAAGAACGTATGTTTCGTGCACGTCTGTGCACTTTGTTACGACACTATACAAAAACAATTCTTCTGTAACTCATTTATATTTGCACAATTTAAATGGATATTTTCCGAGAGAGGTGGCCATGATGCTCCGCTTTTAATCCGGGTAAACCACATGAAGAAAAAACAAAATAAGCATTATCGAGATGGGTTTCTAATTTGTTGTCAGGTCCGCCTATGATTTTCTGAAACTTTTTTAACTTTGTTTACCTATCAAAAATATCCTAATTTTATCTGATTTACATTTTTTTGAAAATTTTCGCATTTCCGTTTGCTCTATTTTGCAGTGACGGTGAACCCGCTCGAAACAAAAACCTTTTTTAAAACTCTGATGTAGTGGGCAATCCGAGTTTTGAAAACATAAAGTAAAATAAGTGTTTCTGAACAGGAATCCAACAGGTATGTGCACACAGAAAAAAATCAAAACGATGGCATACTGCCCCGTGCAGTGCCCATATGGATGTGTTTGAAGGTACTCGCGATGCTCGGTCATTCCCACTTTTCAGAGAGAAGTCACACACACTAGGGTCGAGAGATGCCGAATCTCCTGGCTCTACGCGCGTTCTATCCCAGTAGCATCAACGAGTTAGGGGCGAAGTGAAGGGGTTGGCTCTCAACCGAGCGCGAAGCATCGGGAGAGCAATGTCGGAGAGAGTGTGAGAGAAGCAGTCGGCGCTTATGTTGATTCACCTATCGAAGCAGATCCGCCTACAGGGTAACAGCGATCAGATACCGTGACAGAGTGAACCATCGCACACATCCACAAGACTACGCCGTGCGCATTCCTTTAATCGGACCCACACTCCATAGACTTTTCGTTTGTGGTGCGCTCGAACCGGGCGACGGACAAACGCAACGTTCGTGGCAGTCTGTGACAATCGTGCTGGTCTTTTACGCCTGTGTGTTAACCAATGCGCAGCTTTGACTGGGCTGTATCCTACCTTAGCGCTTTCTTCCAATCCATCTGGTGCAAACATTTCTATATCACAACGTCCAAGTTGGGCAACAATTTCCCTTGTCGATGAAATATCAATGTTTTCTGTTTTTGCATTTTGAGCCTCGGTATAAGCCTGCATCCTTGAGCCAGCAACTCGCCTGCTAACATGAATGACTGCCTGGTCCACAGCTAAAGCAAATACAAGACATGGTTGGAAAATATGCACTTACTTACTTAGATCTCTAAAATCACAAATGCGAAAGTTTATTTGTTTTTAAAATTAACTGCCAGTGCGATTGTTTGCGTTCTAGTCTAAAAACAAGTATTTTTCATTCAAAGTAAGTGACACGGTGTATAAAACCAAAGGTCGGGAACTCACTCACTTCGAACGCTGCGCCACGCATACGCTTTCCGCTTGAATGAGTCTGAGTGAAACAACTTTCGTGCCCAGAAAGCACATAAAAAACTGTTAAATTTAAAGTTTTCGACAACTGAAAAATAGCAATACAGTATTTTCATCAACAAAAACAAAAGCAACCTAACTTTTATGAACAGCTGGCATTTTTATAGGTGTGTCATAAAACAAAAAAAGGCTTTTGGTGCAGCTGAACAGCTTCAGCTAATTGCATTAATTTATTGTTGGGTTCACCTTTTTGTACGCAATCAACATTCGGCAAGTTTGTAGAAAAATCAGAACAAGATATTCCAAATATTTAAATGCTACGACAAAGTATCAGTTAAAAAGACTAGTTCACATCATCGGCAAGAAAAATCTAACACGCAAACCTTTATTATTTTACATTTTGTAGTCACGTTTAGAAACACAATGCTAAACATTTTATTGAGTTGTTACCTACTGTCTTCCATTCAATCGACGCTTAAAGACTGATTGGTGAATCATTTGCAAAACTTTAAAAACGTTCTGCTGTATCAGACAGTTGTTTATCTTAATAACTGTTACAAATAGAAAAAATGTAACGTTTATTACAAAAAAATTGTACTTGAACATTACACAAAAGAAAAATATACGCGCACTTTTNTTGCATTAATTTATTGTTGGGTTCACCTTTTTGTACGCAATCAACATTCGGCAAGTTTGTAGAAAAATCAGAACAAGATATTCCAAATATTTAAATGCTACGACAAAGTATCAGTTAAAAAGACTAGTTCACATCATCGGCAAGAAAAATCTAACACGCAAACCTTTATTATTTTACATTTTGTAGTCACGTTTAGAAACACAATGCTAAACATTTTATTGAGTTGTTACCTACTGTCTTCCATTCAATCGACGCTTAAAGACTGATTGGTGAATCATTTGCAAAACTTTAAAAACGTTCTGCTGTATCAGACAGTTGTTTATCTTAATAACTGTTACAAATAGAAAAAATGTAACGTTTATTACAAAAAAATTGTACTTGAACATTACACAAAAGAAAAATATACGCGCACTTTTTAGTGTTTGTTTTCAATCGACATAAAAACGGATTCGTTTCGCAAGCGTTCAGAATTGTTTGTTAAATGTTTTGAGTAGCACGAAGCACACACCTCAGAAGACTTATCTGACAAGAAAATGATGTCTGATCCAGTATCCGTTCCTGTTCCATCGTCGGCCCCGGCCAAGAAGATCAAGCCAAAGCCAAAGGTGAAGAAAGCTCCCGCCGCCGAACACCCCAAGTATAGCGATATGATTGTGACGGCAGTCAAAGCACTTCGTAAGCCCAAAGGTGCAAGTCGTCAAGCTATTGCGAGCTACTTGCAGGCAAATTTTGATATTCCAGCCGGTTCGGCGAGGGTGATATCTCGCAATCTTAAGTCCATGGTTACGAGCCAGAAGCTATCTTTGACTAGCGGTGTTGGCGCTGCTGGTCGATACAAAGTCAACAAGGCAAAAGGTTCGCCCAAAAAGGGCAAGAGACCAAAGGTGGGCAAAAAGAAGCGCGGTTCACCAAAAAAGAAAAGGGCCAAAGCCAAGAAGCGCAAGAGTCCAGTGAAAAAGCGTTCAGCCAAACGATCGCCGAGGAAAAAGACGGTCAAACGAAAGGCGAAAAAACCAGCAAAGAAGGTTGCGAAACGGAAACCTGCAAAGAAGGGAAAGAAGTAACTAACTAGAAATTGGCAATACAAACGGCTCTTATCAGAGCCACCGATATAAGGAAAGAGAATGCACTCGAGGCCTTAACTACCTCCGTAACAGTATTTAAAGAGTTTATTTTCAAAAATCAACAAGCAAAAAGTATTGCTCTGCACAACATTCACAGCAAGTATTTGTATCAGCATAAAACAACGATACGCACACAACTTGAAATATTCGATAAATGACAGACATAGTATCGCACTTAAAAAATTTAGGTTAGTGGCCAGGGTAATATGTTCTTAACTGGTGCAACACTGTTTTTCACGGGCAGTGACCAGAACTGAACTCTGATAAACGTAGGCGTGATTTACCCATGACGCACAGGCAGTGTACCGCACTAATGTAACAATGACTATTTTCTAATGTGATGATGGTGATTATTAAAACGCCCTTTCTTAATTCTATAAAAGGGCAAAATACAAGGCAACAATGTCTCAGCTGTAAATGAAATATTTGCTGTAAAAGCATACATTATGGTACAAGGTGAACTTGAATAAGTAAACAAACAAAAAGGCAAGAACAACATGAACTGCAAAGTTAGAAACAAGACACTAATACTGACATTGGAATGTGCAGCAGTTTTTACAGATGTTACAGTGAATAGTAGTAGTGCTGCAAATACAAGGCACAAAATATGCATATTTCTGTTACTGCATCAAACTCCATTGCAAAGTTGTCCATGGTGCAAGATTAAAGTCTTATCTTAAATGAACTGAAAAACAAATAATTTGGTAATGTACTGAACAACATTGTAAAACTAACATTTCTAAACATACTTGAGAAAATCTGGTGATTTTGAAATAACATGCTCGAACTCAGCATAAGACAATTGGCCATCCTCATCCAGGTCAGCTTCTTCCATTAACTAATTAGAAAAAATAAAACAACATTAGAGCCTAATTTTTATACATCCAGTCTGTGTTTTTTGCTGACATATGGGATTGCTTGACGAACATAACTTTTGATTACCAATGGGACTTTTTATCAAGTATCCACAAAATACTTGGCCTGATTGATACTTCAAGCCTAAACTACAAAAATGGTTTTGGCCAAACTACATTTTTGAGCAGTTGTTCCATCTCATTTTCTTGAAGAGCTCCAGCACTGCCAGTCAACCTGGTTACAATCATTTCAATATCTTCTGTGTCCAGAAGGTCATCTTCATTAAAATCTACAATGACACAAAGAAGGTTAGCAACACAAGATACGAACAAGAAGAGTAGCTTAATTAAAAAATAGTTGACAGAGAATTATAATATGTATTCACTACAAGTTTTCTGGCAGCTATGTTTTGACACGAGAAAGGTTGCCTTACAGGGTAGATACAAACTCAAACAGGCAACTCTAAAATATGCAATCTACGCAATCTATTCTAATTTACAGCAATTTGAGTAGATTAGGCACACAGCCTGGTTTAGTTCAACCCCATCAGGTTAGGCGCTCAGTGTAGTAATATGATGCTCAGGTTAGGCACGCATTTTGCACAAACTAGACTGATCAAATGCAATTCAGGTGTATAAGCCTGGTGTAATTTAACGCAATCTGGAATGCCAAAGTGTGAGTAGATTGCGTATTTTAGAGTTGCCCTGTCTAACTGGGTATTCCAGATTGTGTTGAATTAAACCAGGCTAAGTGCCTAATCTACTCTACTTAGCTGGATTGCTTTGAATTTAAATAGATTGCGTAGATTGCATATTTTACAGTTGCCCACTCAAACAAGAACGTACCGTACACTTTAAAGGCATATTCAACCTTCAAAGCCTTTGGAGCCTGGTCACTAAAAACACTCATCATGTCCAAAAAATCTTCAAAACTTAGACTACCATCAAACAATTCTGATGTTGAAAATACTCTACAGATCCTGTCACTAGAATTAAACACAAACAAATTATTATGAGCACATATATCAAAGTATAAAATATATTTTTAAACCTGAACGGGTTGACTTTTAGCTCAGGCATCTGACAAACTTTTTCCATCGATATTCTGTTTCCTTTTCCACTTTCTACAATATCTGGGTCAAGCTCCACAAATTTTTCAAACACACTGGAATTATATCATTTAGTGAATATTTGCTTGTAACCAATGTCATTTTAGAAACAGTTTACTTACTGAATTACTTCTTTTTTGGAGAAAAATGTAAGCTCCTGAGGAAGAACATTATATTTTAATTTCATTTTGACAAGTTCGTTTACAATGCAAGACATCAGTTAAAAATCACTTACCGAGTATTCTTGAAGTTCTTCGTTTGTAAATACACTGCTTGAAGCACCCATAGTTGTTTATTTTTTGAAAAAACACTTATAAATATATAGAAGGTAGAGTCTGAAAAACAGCAAAGGCAATTCACAATAAATGACTTACACTTTTTTATGTAACAAACTTCAATGCTTGTGCCGAAACGGGGGTGCGAGGTCTCAATTTGCAAATCCAAAAAGTAATTTAAATCTCCCTGGGCCCAGGCAGTATGCACTAAAAAAACCCACAAATAACAACAAAAGGGAAAAATTGATAAAAACACAAAAACTATGTAGCTCAGAATATTTTCACATCGATCCATACTATAAAATATGAGTAGACGAAAGTGATTGCAAAATATAGCAAATCTACATATTATCGTTGTCATTTTTACGTTTTGCGAACCACGTACCTCGTTGCGAAGGCTACCACACTACACCGTACCATACCTTGACTCTACTTTTTTGATGTTTCGTCAAGATATAATTTTTAACCACACCACATAATTTTTATCGCACTTTTATCTCAACCATGAGTACAATTTGGTTGCTTATAGGCTACCCTACTGGATAAATTTGGACGGTTTTGCTTTACTTTTTCATGTACGAGGTCATTTCAGACGCATTGGTTAAAAATTATCATGTGCTGATTCAAAAGGTTGAGGGTACTTTAAACAATATAGTAATTTTCCGAATACCTTGTCCGGATACGTTTTTTCCTGCCACCTTGATATGCCCTACGGTATTCCGAAGCCCTTACTGTAGCTATTTTGGTGCAAACCGTCTATCATTAAAACCATTTGTATTGGCGCATTCTTTAATAATCGACACAAGTTTAATCTTTGCTTACGCAGTAATAATTTGCCGGTCTCTGTTAATGTTTAACCATATTTCGTTGCCGGAAGGCGTTTGCTTACACTTCAGAACGTGTATGTTCACATAAGAAAAGGGTTTAACTTGAATTTGTTTCACTTTTTTGAAACGCTATGTTTTCCGGCGATTTTGGACGCAGTGTTTTTGCATCGGTATTATTTACCATCTTGTTTGGTTGTCTGCTTCCTTCTGCAAGTCAACATATTGGAGCGACGTTAAACTTTGTAAATACAGGTAGCCTAACATTTTAGCTTTTCGCATAGTGAGCATTTACAGCAACATGCTTGTGTTTAGGATCATGCTGTCAGCTATTGGTGTATTTTGGAGTGTGCTTTAGCATTATGATGTTGATGGCCATTTTTCCAAGAGGAAGACTGTCGCCGAAAGGAAAATCGGTGCTTATTACAGGATGTGACACAGGTTTTGGACTAAACTCGGCCAAACGGCTGCATTCGGTCGGCATGCACGTATTTGCAGGTGACATAAATGTCCCAAAAATTAAAATTGTAACGTTTATCAAATGCAAATTTATATTTTAGGGTGCCTTCTGAAAGATAAGGGAGGCGATGGTGCTAAAGAACTGATGCGCATTCGATCAGAGCGAATGCATGTTTTGCAATTAGATGTGACGAAAGACTCTGAGGTTGAAAAAGCGGTTCTGTATGTTAAGTCGCAACTCCCGAGCGATCAAGCAGGTAACAACTTTGTCGACCTGAAACATTGAAAGTAATAAATTTCTTTCACTCAAAATCAGTATATTACTCACCTCAGGTTTGTGGGGAATAATTAATAACGCCGGTACTTCGGCATTTGGCGAGATAGAATGGTCTTCCATAGATTTGTACAAACATGTTGCTGAGGTCAATCTCTGGGGAGCCGTTCGATGCACCAAAGCGTTTCTACCGCTAATAAGAAGGTATCCAAATCTGTAGGCCAAATATATATAACACACCTTATATTTCCAATATTACCTAGATCACAAGGACGTGTTGTGAACATGGCAAGTGGTTTAGCACGAATGATGGCACCATCACGTTCGGTTTACGCCATCACAAAGTATGCAATCGGTGGATTTTCAGAATGTTTGCGCTATGAAATGAGACGTTGGGGTGTCAAGGTTCGTACTCAAAATACATGTGGTTCTAAAATCCCCTTAATATATCATAATGTTAGGTGATTCCTACAGCGTGCATTTTGCAAATTTTTAGGTCATTGTTTGTTTTCGCAGGTGGCCATTATTGAGCCAGGAAATTACATAGCAGGAACAAATATTTTTACCAAGTCAAGTGTCAAACAAATTGGCGATGGGATGTGGGAAAAGATGACCGAAGAAGTAAAACAAGATTATGGAAGGGATTTATTTGAAAGGCGTGTAAGTTACCAACATATTTTATCCTATGTTAGACTTTGTAAAAGTATTTTGTCCTAACTTTTAAATGTATTTCAGAACATTTGTTTTGTCCCAGGTAAAAGAAATGGAAACCTACTGCAACAAAGGAATGGCCAATTTAACCCCAGTTCTGGAAGCTTACGAAGATGCTTTGCTTTCACGACATCCGCTTGTTAGATACCAGCCAATGTCCAGTTACTGGACTATCAGATCCTTCATATTTACGCATTTTCCGGCTGTTGTAGCCGACTAGTAAGTCCAATTTAAAGATTTGAAACTTAGTCTGTTCTATTGCAGCAAGTTTTTTTTTGCAGTCTGTACATCTATGGAATAGGATCAAAGTAAGAGGTCGTTCTGAGATCGGTATTGTGTTTTTTCTGATTCCCCGAGCTGCAATATTGCTATTGATTACGACGATGCATCCAAATAAAACCACAATTTATACGGTGTGTTAACAGTTGCGCAAAACTGCGTCTGTAAATACTAGTTTCTTCACTCGACGCCCGAAATTAGCCAAGCATGACACAAAAGAAAAAATGAAACGAACAGCGCATGGTTGAGCGCGCGGCTCTCAGGCTGATAGTATTGGGTACAGCTGCATTTCAGTTTGAAGACGTTTTGCTAGGAACGAGCGTACACAAAAAGCAAGAAAGAAATGTTGATGTCAACTGCATGCAATTGTACGTGTATCGTTTGTTCAATACTAATCAGAGAAATTGTGGTTTTGCTGCAAAAAAGTGCTGTCACAAACGGAAAACAACAATGGAATCTCGCACTACGTATCCGCACATACTAATTAATGCAACCTCTCTAAAACGTTGTCTACACAACATATGTTGCCGGTCTCTGTTATAGCTTTGTTGCATTGCAGTTAGCGAAAGACATTTACAAAAACTTTAAGTTAAGCCTACACTTATGTTGATGAGATATGTTTTCCGGTGATTTAGCAAGAAGCGTTTTTGCATCGGTAGTTATTACCGCTATATTTGGTTACTTGGTTCCGTTAGCAAGTCAATACATCGGAGGAGGATTAAACGTTGATAATCCAGGTAATTATAGGCCCCTTTCACGAAGGGGCACGATTTATTTACACTCTTGTTTTTTGCATGAAATTTTAAACGTAGACATTTATGGTGCTTCGTATTGATATTTTGAAAGCTAACCTGATAGGCCAAGTAATTTCTAATGCAGCCCCAAGTAGACGGTTTTTGCTGCAGTGCGTTCAACCTCGGTCATATGCCTTTCCTTTTTTGCGCCTCATGACGTTCTTACATTGCGCAGCTATTCTCCGGCTCGGTGATTGATTTAAAGTTGTGTTTTTTTCCAAATTGAAGTAAACTCAACTCAAAATAAACGCTGACTATTCTGCCCCAAACGGAAAGCGACGCAAGTGGAATGATTGTCAAATTCACGGCCCAAGCGATGCAGAGCTTTGCGGTTGCTATCGTACTGCTATACTTCACACATAAACGGTTGTTCATTCGAGACATCGTTTATTCAGGGCTGTTTCGTTGGATAAAATTAAACTGTAATTGCGCTACAGCCACCTCAATGCGTTTGCTACATCGCATTGCAACAAACAGTCCATCACAGCAAATTCTCTTCATCGTTTGCATTTTAAGTCCTGCTACTAATTCACATTGTTACGTAACGGATAATATACTAGAAAAATCTGCATAGTTTTGGGCGGGCCGCATAATTTCTATTCGCGTGCTGTTATTGCCCGTGGGATGCAGGTTGCACACCCCTAATTCAAGGGGTCGTAATATACGTGCAATGGCAATAGGAGAACAGCCTCCCTCTAGTATTATTTTACGTTGGCACACATAGGTACCATAACGTATGTCTTTAGGATCATGCTGTCAGTTATTGCTGTATTTTGGAGTGTGCTTTGGCATTATGATGCTCACCGCCGTATTTCCCAGAGGAAGACTGTCGCCGAAAGGAAAATCGGTGCTTATTACGGGGTGTGACTCCGGATTTGGTCTGAATTCGGCCAAACGGCTGCATTCGGGCGGAATGCATGTATTTGCAGGTGACATAAATAGCCCAATATTGAAAATGTAACCTGCATCAAATGCAAATATGTTTTAGGGTGTCTTTTTAAAGAAAGGGGAGGCGACGGAGCTAAAGAACTGATGGACATTCGATCAGAACGAATGCATGTTTTGCAATTAGATGTGACAAGAGACTCTGAGGTTGAAAAAGCGGTTCTGTATGTAAAATCGCATCTCCCGAGCGACCAAACAGGTATTACTCTAAAAAAAGTCAAAATGAAAAACTTGTTCTGTTGCTTAAAATTTGTACATTACACACCTCAGGTTTGTGGGGAATAATTAATAACGCAGGAATTTCAGCCTTTGGCGATGTTGAATGGTCTTCCATAGATTTGTACAAACATGTTGCTGAGGTCAATCTGTGGGGAGCCATTCGATGCACAAAAGCGTTTCTTCCGCTGATAAGAAGGTACCCAACCCGTTTGTCAGTTTGTTGCAATTCGTGTAGCAAGTAACAAACCTTATGTTCTCAATATTACCTAGATCAAAAGGACGTGTTGTGAACATGGCAAGTGGTTTTACCAGGATGATAGCACCTTCGCGTTCTGTGTACGCTGTCACAAAGTATGCAATCGGTGGATTTTCAGAATGTTTGCGCTACGAAATGAGACGTTGGGGCGTTAAAGTTAGTATATTAATCGGCTTGTATGCGATGGAAACTTGTCTATTTAAAATTTTTACGTGTCTAATTTCCGAAGCGTTGTATTTCACAATTTGTTTTCGCAGGTGGCCATTATTGAGCCAGGAAATTACATAGCAGGAACAAATATTTTTACCAAGTCAAGTGTCAAACAAATTGGTGATGGGATGTGGGAAAAGATGACCGAAGAAGTAAAACAAGACTATGGAAGAGATTTATTTGAAAGGCGTGTAAGTTACCAAAACAAATTTTGTTTTAATTTTTAATTTTCGACTTCACATATATTTTTAGGAAAAAATGAAAATACTTTTCAGAGCAATATTTTTTTGTGCGTTTATTCCGTTGAGCTGTTTTTCTTCGCTACAGTATTACATAAATTGGATCATAACTGTTGTCTGTCGCAAACTTCACATTTGCTTTGTGGCAGGTAAAAGAAATGGAAACTTACTGTAACAAAGGAATGGCCAATTTAACCCCAGTTCTGGAAGCTTACGAAGATGCTCTGCTTTCACGACATCCTCTTGTTAGATATCAGCCAATGTCCAGTGACTGGGCTGTTAAATCCTTCATATTTACTCATTTTCCAGCTCTTGTAGCCGACTAGTAAGTCATGTTTTAACAATTTAAAGTTTATGCTACTGGATTGCTCTAAGGTTATCTTTGTTTTGCAGTATTTACATTTATGGATTGGGATTTAAGTAAATTGTCGTCGAGAACGGTGTTGTTCTTTTGATCCCCAAGCTGTGATATTGCTATTGGTCATTACAATGCACCAAAATAAAACGATTATCAATGTCGTCTGTCAACAGAATAGTAACAGAGTGTATGTAACCATTTTTTTCAACTGTAAAGTGATTGTAGTAATTGCATTACAACTGTGCGAGGCGCCAGTCACGAAAATGTATGCGACAATAAGTAAAATAGTCACATAAAGTTTTACATTTAAGTCATATGCATGTCAAATTAATACCACACAGAAACTTCAATGACTGCGACCTAACCTGGTTTACCTAACTCTTCCGATCAAACTATTGATTTCTATCGGAGTAATCAACAGCTACATTTAATGTACACAGATCGTCGCGAGCATTCTTTTCCTCTCGACTCGAGTCTAATTAAACAGTAATGAATCTTGGGTCAGGTGGTTGGTATAAGTTTGGGTGCGCAAGGGTCGATTTTTGTTAAATCGATGTAATAACAATTTATGTGTTTTAGTTTTTTTTGGAAAAATTGCAGTAAAACGTACATCTCGATTTTGACAAAAAATATACTTACGAGAAAATTGGTCCAGTTAAAAAGCAAAAAGAAATCTGTCAAAGTAGTTTTGTTGTTTTTTAGTTTTCGCAATTTTTTTTTCTTAATTTTGTGATAACCAGTAATTTTCATTTACATGTGGAGAGCACAAGGCTATGTGATAAACTGAAGCATCTCAACACCACTGTTGTTATTTTTAATAGTTAGCACTTCAAATAATAATAGCTCTTAACTAATCAAACACTACGAAACACTAAGTGTAACTGTGTACCTAGTTTTTTTAGTTTTCTATTTATTAGACCTGCAAGAAGGAATAATACATATATATAGGAAATATAAGTAAAAAATAAAGGAATATAATGATTTGAAATTGACTTTTTACTTATGCTTGCATATAAAGTTTTGGTTGCAACTCACAACCCTTACTGTATAAATATATTATTCAGTGCCAGTATAGAGGTTTACAATAATGATGAACCAACTAGCAATAAAAGATGGGGAATACACTGCTACTATCTACAAAAAAATACGGAATGGTCATTATGCTGGTGCAATAGAAATACTCAACCTGGAACTGCAAAAGCAACCACAACTTCGTGCGACTTTATCACTGCTGGCATATTGTTACTACTATGGGCAAGACTTTCTAAATGCTGCAGACTGTTACAACCAATTGTCTCAACTTTGTCCTGAAGTGGATGACTACAAGCTTTACTATGTGATGTCATTGTACAAAGGTGGTGACTACCAAACTGCCTTACGTGCTTCTTTTGGCATTGAAAATCCAGCGTACCAAGCAAAAGTCCAAAAGGTGCAGGCGGCTATTAAGTACATGGAGGAAGATTATGCCAGTGCCAAAAGCCTTGTGGAACAGTCAAGTGATGAAGAAGATCCTGATAATGTAATCAACATGGGTTGTTTACTTTACAAGGAAAATCAATTTGAGAAAGCTTGCACAAAGTTTCAACAGGCAATTCAGCTCGCTGGGTACAGAGCCAGCCTGTCTTACAACATAGCACTCTGCTACTACCGACAAAAGCAGTATGCCCCAGCATTGAAGCACATTGCTGATGTAATTGAAAAAGGAATTCGAGAACACCCTGAGCTGAGTGTTGGCATGACAACAGATGGAATTGATGTGAGAAGTGTTGGAAATTCGATACTCCTGCAAGAAACTGCTTTGGTTGAGTCATTCAATTTAAAAGCAGCTATTGAATATCAGCTGAAGAACTATGAGGCTGCTGGTGAAGCTCTTACTGATATGCCACCCCGATCAGAGGAAGAACTGGATCCTTATACACTTCACAATTTGGCACTGATGAACATGCAAACTAAACCAACTGAAGGGTTTGAGAAACTACAGTTTTTGTTGCAACAAAGCACGTTTCCACCAGAAACATTTGGAAATCTTTTATTATTATATCTGAAACATGAGTATCTTGATTTAGCTGCTGATGTGTTGGCAGAGTATGCTGACTATACATACAAGTATCTATCACCATATTTGTATGAATTTATTGATGCAGTCATCACCAAACAAACTGCAGCTGAGGAAGCATTTCGTAAATTGGATGAAATGGCCAATCGTCACATTGACACACTGCGAAAGCTCACCAAGCAGGTCCAAGAGGCTAGAGATATGCATGATGAAATGGCTGTTAAGAACACTGTAAATGAGTATGATGAAGCTCTGGAACAATACATTCCAGTGCTTATGCAACAGGCAAAAATTTACTGGGATCGTGAAAACCATGCTGCAGTAGAAAGGATCTTTCGTAAATCTGTAGAGTTTTGCAATGAGCATGATGTTTGGCGACTGAATGTAGCTCATGTGCTTTTCATGCAGGAAAACAAGTTCAAAGAGGCAACAGGGTTTTATGAACCTATTGTTAAAAAGCACTATGATGGGATCTTGGATGTTGAGGCTGTAGTGTTAGCCAATCTTTGCGTGTCTTACATTATGACAAGTCAAAATGAGGAAGCTGAGGATTTGATGCGGAAGATTGAAAAAGAGGAGGAACAGATGTCCTACGATGATCCAGATCGCAAAGTGTTTCACTTGTGCATTGTCAACATTGTGATTGGTACCTTATATTGTGCAAAAGGCAACTACGACTTTGGCATTTCCAGAGTCATAAAAAGTCTTGAACCTTACAACAGAAAACTTGGGGTTGACACCTGGTTTTATGCCAAAAGGTGCGTGCTGTCACTGCTTGAAACTTTGGGAAAACAGATGTTGTCCATTCGGGATGCTGTTTTGCACGACATTATACAGTTTTTGGAACACTGTGAACTACATGGCAGAGATATACCAGTGTCAAATGCTCCACCTTCCTTGACAGAAGGCCCAGTAGCCCCTGATGGCAAGAAGTGTGTTGCCTATGAAGCAAGATTGCTAAAATCTCTGTTTCTGGAGTACACAGGATGGCCATGACTGTGTGTTTAAACTTGTATATAAGTAACTGTATCTTTAGTTTTGTGAATTTACTGTTTGCAAAATGACATATAATACAAATTTATGTTTTCCCCATTGGAAGTCTGGTTAAATTAAACAGAACTAAAACCAAGATGGTGGAAATGTAGCCATGTCCTCACCCGAGGTTCTACCAGATCTGAACCTAGAAATGGGTTTGAGCTGTTGTTATCATGTGCAACCGCTTTCCAGAAAATTGCCCAGTCAGACCAGAATTACATCCAAATTAGTTATTTATAAGTTTTCTAACCCAAACTTTTATTGTTAAATTGAATAAAAATCCATCTGAACCAGACCCACAATCCAAAATGAAAATGTGGGGGGGGATGGACCTCATTCAAAAATTTGTCATTTAAAGGTTCTAAAATACAATAACATTGGAGCTATTAAGTACAGGATTCGTAAATTTTATTGATGGTTTGTCAAAAATTCTGCAACGGTTCATTGAAAAATACATTCGTTCGGCGAAGCAAAACTAACATAAAATGAAACACAAGTAGGAGCAGCAACGGCTTGCCAACCACAGAAAGCCATTTTTCTGCGGGTAAAGCAATAGAAGCATTTGTATGTGCAAATGAGGCTGACGAAAACTGTGCACAGCATTTCACACCGCGAACATGGGAATTTAGAATAATTGCTGGAACTCCGTCTTCAAACAAATTGATTGTACAGACGGCAAATTAATAGAGCAATGACTGAACGCAAGGAACATAAAACCCACATTTGAAACGCGTGGATGAGGGACACCTTTAAACGGGATAAGTGCATTACGTTTCGTTTTGCAATGTCACGGATTCTATTTGTTGGTTGCCATCGACAATACTTTGTTCGCCGTCGTCTTATCTCCTCTGCTCAAAATATAAAAAATAAATTAACTCATGACAGTAAATATTGACAGAAAAAAGTTCGTATTTTGGTATAATTTTCAATGCAATCCACTGTGCTATATGAAGCCGCTGGAGCAGACTTAAGTGTAAAATTACAAATAACATACCATAAACTAATGCTAGTGCAAACCAACCCCAATTCTATGTCAAAAAACTTTACACTATCACGTGACGTAAAGGAAGGTGATTTCTCTTCTTTCTCTTGGCGTTTTAAGTGACATTTTCTAAACGCGTGTTTCTGTTCCCAATTTTTCCTCCTTCAATTATGACCTCGTTTCATAATGCAGCCCTTTTTAAATAGGTTTTACGTTTTCTCCTGTACATTGTGTAGCTGTTTAAAGTCACGAAAAAGATTTCAAACAGCTGTAAAAGGAGGTTGGGTCTGCCTTAGTTTTAACCAACCTCGTTTTCACTTCCTTCTTCAGCGGGAAATGGGTTTGTCGCTTGGATGTGCTGTTATCTTCTGACAGTGAAGATTCAGGTGAATCGGGATGACCGGGTAACCACGACCGAGACGAGTCGTCGCTTTCTGTGTACTAAGGGTTACATAAACAAAGTTCAACTTAACACCCGAAATTGCGTTGACACCATACAGCATGATTCGGATTCTGTTACGTAACTTATCTAATGCCATGTTATAGTCATTTGGAGATGTGGTTACTGACATTCATTTATCAAGCTAGGTAAAATAAACCATAGAAAAACGAACCAATTGCTACACAATGTTAGGACGTTACAGGAAAAAATTGAGTATTGGGTCCAAAAAAACCTGTTTCCAGCAACTCAAGTTGCAACCTTGGACAAAACGACCAGGCATCTTTCCAGCCGCCAAATACCTACAATGTATCAATATGTCGCACCTTGTCATTTTCGGAGGCAGTAGTTGTGGAAACGTCCCCAGGTTCATCATCGTCATCATCTGATGAGTCACCGTCGTCCGCTGAGTCATCAGAGTGTATCATATTCGATCGCGCGAGTTCCTGCATGTGCTTCATGCTTTTACCTGTCGGGGTAAACATTTTTTTTAATATTCAGACAACATAGTGTTCCATATTTTATCAAACATACCTTTACTGGTCGACTTGTACTTGCTAGGTTTCGGGTAATTCGAAGCAGATGTGGAGTTTACAGGTTTTGCGCTTGAGGTTATGGACGTGCTAGCAGACTGTAATTATACACAATATTTAGTCAAATAATACGCTACAAAACGCATTCTCTATTTTGAAGCCCTTGTCCAGTAAAAGACAATAATCGGATTGTCAGCGAACCACCAGATATCATGTAGGGTCAAAAACAATTTTTAATCACTATTCAACCATGTCGGGTGAAAAAGTTTTTTCGGTCTTTATTTATGTATTGGGCGATCTACTTACAGTAAATTGCCAATTTGCTATGATTTTTGTGCTTTGAAGGGTACTGATAAACATAAGTTTGGAAGCTGGATCGGAACTAGCTTTTAAGTGTAATTTAATAATCCTATTCTTGGCGCCTTTACCATGTTTGCGGACCACGAGCCACACACTGGTACTGGACGAAACGAGAGCGTTGACGGTTTTGACTGAAACAGGGAGTTTCCCGGAAATGTGGTTGATGAAGAAGCGTCGCAGGTTGTACTTGGCGGCTTTATACTGAATACATGTGAAATAATGTTACAAAAAATCCAATGTGGCTTTGCAATGTTATTTTTGTTTTCATGCTTCACCTGCTAATATACACAAAACAAATTAAAAAAACACTGATTTAGATCAGATTCGAAACTGGGATCGTCAGTATTAAGGACCCGTTGTTCTGAACGCTTTTTACACAGCTACACCTTTGATTTAGACCAGATGACACAATCGTCTTCAGGGGCTCTGATGGGTCGTTGTTGCCAAATGTTACTTATCATTTTAAAAGGGCACTAAAACTTTTTATGATGCCAAAATTACAAAAACTTTTGGGATTCCTAGCAAAAAAAATTTTATCGTCAAATCACCCACCTGACATTATATGGAGATTGGCCAAAAACAGCTGAACTTCGTTGCTGTTTTAATAGCATTGTTGATGATGCAGCATTCGCTCCCACCGCTGCTGTAGCGTGCTCACATGACTGTTTAGACGTAAACATCCCTCCGCCATCGCTCGGTTGGCCGCTTGACCATCTCTGCTGCGGGTGCTGACACTCGCTTTCGGAGCTAGAGGACTGAGGCATTGACGAGCTCCGTCTAGCGGTAGAAAAACCCGAGTGCTTGTGAGTCCGAATTTGTAGTTCATCTTCTGAATCGTCAGTAATGCTTTCATTAGACGAGGATTCGTCGCTTCCTCGGTCGCGATCTTCCTCGGAGGTAAGAGTTGGACTTTTGCGCTTGAGTTCCTTCTTAAGAACATCAGCATCGACCTGTGAAGATGGAAAAAACGTCGCTTTATTAGGAGCAGCTTTTTTGTAAAGTCTCTTTTGTGGTGTACAACATGCTAATGAATTTAATTCCGATTGGCCAAAAACATATCCTCTTGTGTATTTTTAGCAAGGCCAAATAAAGCTGTTGTGGACCGATCCACTTTTTTGCTTACTTTCAGAGATATTGCAGAACCAGCTGCTTTGATTTTAAGGGTAATTTTTCCTCTTCTCTTGTTGTTACTTGGCGCTGTGTTTTTGGCAGGTTCATTGGCTTTGGTCTGGAACAGGACAAATAATTAGCTGAACAATGGATTATGATTAGGTGTAAATAATCATTTCAACTAAGAATAAGAATACTTAAGTTTAGTCATTAATTTAAAAAATCCATTAACATTTAAAGTTCACTCATTTATTAAACAGAAAGTCACGAACATGTTTTGATGGTAAGAAAACACATTAAGATAAATTATGTGTGCTAAATAACAATCACACACTTGACAATCTGTCATCGGTTGTCCTGAAGTAGTCAAAGTGTTTTGCAACGGTGTTGCTTCTTCCGCATTGAAACTTTCTGTTTTGGTTGTTGTGGGTGCGACAGAGGAATTGCTGACCCACTGAAGGCGTTCCAAAGGCAAAGTGGCAGTGGTGGGCAAGCGAATATAACTGGCTGTTGAGGGAAGAGACTGAGAGGTGGAAGGGGGAGCCACCATGCTGGATGGGGAACTGGTGACCAGAGGAAAGTACACAGGAAAAGTGGTGGCACAGAACATGTGTGAATGCGAATTGGCAACCACTGCACCAGGCTGTGGTAATCCCACTGTTAGAGGCCTGTAAATTGGAGAATAATTCTGTTGGGATATAAGCTTGGTTTACAATGGGGATTTCTGAGCAATGACAGATGAATTGGTGAACATGCAGAAATGCAGGAAACTGTTTTTCGGTGTGTATGGCCAGCCAATCGTACTGCAGACATACTTTGATGTATGATTTGCAATACCTGTCAAATAGTTGGCAAAATGATACTGCCTAATCACATAAATCACCAAATATAACACTAAAAACCTCAAACCATGTTCTATTTGATTAGGGAAATTTAGAATCTAATTTTCCTTTTACATCTTTATTTGTGAATATTACCCACATTTAACCTGTCCATTAGCATTCAATACCTAGTGCTTGCAGCAGCATTTGCAGCTTTTTTTGCTTTCATCTGTGCCTTAATTTCTGCCAGAGTTCTTGTCTTCTTCATTGGTGGTGAGGGTGATGAGGTCGCACCCCACTTTGCTGCCGCCCCAGGTGGGGAGGGGGTGCCTTGCATTGCAGACTGTGACCTTTTAATCCCTGCAAAAAGGTGATTATTTGAAAAAAGTTAAGCTTTAACGATTTACATACACTCCACATGCATGTACTCAACCGGTTAAATATATATTAATAAACCCACCAGCTATGGACAACCTTCCTGGGGCCAATGGTGATGTAGAAAGTGGAATAGATTGTTGAGGCAGGGTGTTGACACTGCTTCTTACTACCGTAGCATCTGCTACAGTCACTAAATTGGCAGGGTAAACTTGCTGCAATGAGCGCTGTTCTTCTTTTACAGTTACACTACCCAGCGATTGAGGTGCAGTATGTTTTCTGGATGGTTGATGGTTTTGTTTTAGAGATGAGGATAAAGTCACACCCATATAAGCAACAGTAGTTTTGGCAGAAGACGGTAGTTGTGTTGTTGTTGGAAAAGTCCTTGAAGTCCTGATTTGGGGCAATGCTGCAGCTTGACTCCTAATGGCTGTAAATGCTCCTTGATCCAGACTGGTAATATGGGTAGTTGAAATTGTTTGTGGAGATATTGACGTTAGTGTATTTATTTGCCTGCACAAAAGAGGGCTGTGTTACAATTGGGTTGATATTCACAATTTTTTCTAGTATACCTTTTTCANTGGCAGGTTCATTGGCTTTGGTCTGGAACAGGACAAGTAATTAGCTGAACAATGGATTATGATTAGGTGCAAATAATCATTTCAACTAAGAATAAGAATACTTAAGTTTAGTCATTAATTTAAAAAATCCATTAACATTTAAAGTTCACTCATTTATTAAATAAAAAGTCATCAACATGTTTTGATAGTAAGAAAACACATTAACATAATTTATGTGTGCTAAATAACAATTACACACTTGACAATCTGTCATCGGTTGTCCTGAAGCAGTCAAAGTGTTTTGCAATGGTGTTGCTTCTTCCGCATTGAAGCTTTCCGTTTTGGTTGTTGTGGGTGCGACAGAGGAATTGCTGACCCACTGAAGGCGTTCCAAAGGCAAAGTGGCAGTGGTAGGCAGGCGAATATAACTGGCTGTTGAGGGAAGAGACTGAGAGGTGGAAGGGGGAGCCACCATGCTGGATGGGGAACTGGTGACCAAAGGAAAGTACACAGGAAAGGTGGTGGCACAGAACATGTGTGAATGCGAGTTGGCAACCACTGCACCAGGCTGTGGTAATCCCACTGTGAGAGGCCTGTAAATTGGACAATAATTCTGTTGGGATATAAGCTTGGTTTACAATGGGGATTTCTGAGCAATGTCAGATGAATTGGTGAACATGCAGAAATGCAGGAAACTGTTTTTCTGTGCGTATGGCCAGCCAATCATACTGCAGATATACTGATGTATGATTTGCAATACCTGTCAAATAGTTGGCAAAATGATACTGCCTAATCACATAAATCACCAAATATAACACTAAAATCCTCAAACCATGTTCTATCTGATAAGGAAAATTAAGAATCTAATTTCCTTTTACATGTTTATTTGTGAATATTACCCACATTTAACATGTCCATTAGCATTCAATACCTAGTGCTTGCAGCAGCATTTGCAGCTTTTTTTGCTTTCATCTGTGCCTTAATTTCTGCCAGAGTTCTTGTCTTCTTCATTGGTGGCGAGGGTGATGAGGTCGCACCCCATTTTGCTGCCGCCCCAGGTGGGGATGGGGTGCCTTGCATTGCAGACTGTGACCTTTTAATCCCTGCAAAAAGGTGATTAATTGAAAAAAGTTAAGCTTCTTTCAACAATTTACATACACTCCACATGCATGTACTCAACCGGTTAAATACATATTAATAAACCCACCAGCAATGGACAACCTTCCCGGGGCCAATGGTGATGTAGAAAGTGGAATAGATTGTTGAGGCAGGGTGTTGACACTGCTTCTTACTACCGTAGCATCTGCTACAGTCACTAAATTGGCAGGGTAAACCTGCTGCAATGAGCGGTGTTCTTCTTTTACAGTTACACTACACAGCGATTGAGGTGCAGTATGTTTTCTGGATGGTTGATGGTTTTGTTTTAGAGATGAGGATAAAGTCACACCCATATAAGCAACAGTAGTTTTGGCAGAAGACGGTAGTTGTGTTGTTGTTGGAAAAGTCCTTGAAGTCCTGATTTGGGGCAATGCTGCAGCTTGACTCCTAATGGCTGTAAATGCTCCTTGATCCAGACTGGTAATATGGGTAGTTGAAATTGTTTGTGGAGATATTGACGTTAGTGTATTTATTTGCCTGCACAAAAGAGGGCTGTGTTACAATTGGGTTGATATTCACAATTTTTTCTAGTATACCTTTTTCACTAATGTCCAAATACACATATAGTTTAAAAACTATTTGAAAGGTACATTGTCTTGGCAATATTGCCTAATGCAGTCAAAATACTATTTCCATGCAGTAATATACATTTACATCTGTCATTGTTCTCATTTTTTTGCCCATTTTAAACAGCCAGTGCAATGACAATATGTACAAGCCTAAAAAGGTCTTACTCTTAAAGTCCTATGAAGATGTATTGTTACAATCACAAGCTAAAATGCATTAAACATTGATTTTTAAACCAAGCTTACACACTTACATCCCACTTGATGTAGCAGTGGTGGTCTCTGCAACTAGTGGACTTGGAACCTGCCGAATCGTTGACAAAAAAGAATTTGTTGGCTTGGAATTTCCAGTCACAAATGACTCAGGGGTGAGAGGTCGAGCACAAATGCTTAAAACTCGTTCAGTGTCACTTGTGTTTCCACTGCTTCGGGATGTTGCTGAGGGCTTAATTATCTTGAAGGATGCATCTTTTTTGGGAAATCCACCAACTGGTTTGAACTGAGCAATTGTGACCTGTTGGTGGTAAGAAAATGTTCACTGCAAATTCCATCAAAATGGTTTTAAATCACACAAACAGAACTTAAATCACACAAACATAAAAAAATTCCACAAATGTTTTTAAAAATGTGTGACGTAATGTAAGTATCAATTCTTTTACATTTTCCTCGTCTTTTTCTGTTCTTGACTCTGACTGCATGATTGCCATTGTAGAACTGACCAAATTGCCACGAGGGCATAAAACTAAGGTTGGCTTGGAACTCGTTGGTTGACGACCTGAATAAATGAAGTTTGCATCAGATTAATAAACTGCTGCCAGCAAGCATAGGAATTGGTAAAAACAAACACCCAGTACATTTGAATTAAGGTCTTATTAGTTTTAACCAAGATCCACAAAAAGTCAATTATTTTACATTGAAACAATTTAAATGTATAAGTTTAATAACATACCAGTGCCACTTGATGTTTCGGATGACAAGCGTCTCTCCTGCACACAAATCATACACTAACTTTGCTCAGTATTTACACCATGCATAATAATTATCAGGATAAAACTTACAAATTTAAATTTTTGATTTAAAAAAAAATTTTTTTTACCTGTTAATTTTAAATTCAAATTCTTTTTTGACAACTAACTTACAATGCTTTCATGCCAAAGTGTGGATGTGTAGGAGTGGTCAAATATAGCAGCAGAACAGTTCTGCTGGTTTTTCCTTATGTCCAAGTATTTGGTGTCTACATCTTTTCCTTCGTCACAGTTGTTGTTACTGTTCCTTAAAGCCAAGCCATTACTTTGATTAGCACAACGGGCCAGGACAGACAGTGCACCAGAAGGTTTCATGACAATAGATGAAGGAGAAGGATGGTGGCTAGGCAACTTCACACATCTGCTGTTGTTTGCAAAAGTTCCTTTGTTGGGTGAAAGCTTGTTTCTAAGCTTGCTGCGTTTTAAATTTGCCTTTGCGATTCGCTCAGCATATGTGTTCCGGGGCTTGGTAGAGGCAATAGGTCGCAACCTAAGATTGTTAATGTGTTGAGCACCTATGAAGCGTTGTGTAACCTGTTTGATGTTTTCGTGACGTTCTACTCTGATATGGTTTTCTTTGGTCAAATTCTTTGACAATTCTGCACATAATAAAAATACACTGTTAAAAAAAGTTGCTGTTACATAGTTTGTTTAGTACCAACAAAAAAATCTTAACAATCATTTGATCAAAATGAAACCACTTTCAAATGTTTATTGATCCTGATTATTTCATGATAATGTACATTGACACTCACCCTGGCGCAAATCAGCAAACTTTGCCAATTGAGCTTCAATACCAAAATCACGCATTAGATGGCTAGCTTCAGATCCTCTACTTCGCAAGCGCTTCATTGTGACTTGTCTAAAAGGAATAATAACAAAAGGTTCATGACTAAGTTATTAATTTCCTCTACCTTAAAATGCTTTATACTTTTGCCCATAGAATTCTTCAAAAAACTTCTCCTTCCAAACATCAATTTTGCTTCTCTCCTTAGCTATTTCCTGTGCAATGCGTGACTGGGTTTCCCGAGTAAACTCTCCATCACTAAGGCGATCTTTCCACTCCTGAAACACAAAGTTTAAAATTCCATCAATTCTGCATTGTTAATAACAATCAAATAAGTACTGCTGCAAACCTGCAATGATTGAGAGAAAAACTCATTGGTTAGAGCTGTTTGTGATGGTTTTAAGACTTGCTTTTCACTTTCCAGAGTTGAGTCGACTGCTCTGTCACATTCTGGTAGCAGTCCAGTAAGTTTAAACTGATAGGATGGTGGCAACATGGAAAATGTTTCACGATTGACCAATGCCTACACAAAAAGCAATTAATGTAAATGTACACCGAGATTCCAGGGACCCTTTTTAGTTTAAAACATGTAATCAATGCACAGAAAAGGCTAAGACATGATAAAAATGTATTTTATTTTGATAGAATACCATAGAAACATACCTTCATGTTGGCATTGACAAGAATGCTGTTTGGTGTTTCAAGGTCAAGGTTCATGATAAAATTGTTAGATTGCTCTTTTTCGTAGGATTCCAGTGGAATGTCGTGCTTATTCCACATTATAACTCTCTCTGCAGGTTGATTTTGATCAAGTGTTGATGATTCAAATTGCAGCTGGTTTGCAAGCGGTGAGGAATGTCGGCGAGATGAACCTACATTTGCACTTTCCTCTGTACGTAATGCACATTTTAAAGAAATTTCACAATAAACATTGACTGTCTGTATTTATTTGTTGCAGGAAAATGGATATGTCCTATTTAGTGCAATCAACCATGCTTACCCTGCAATATGTTCATACTTTGGCCAGCCATTTCATAATCGGGAGAAACCTGTACATAAAAACTCGTTTAAAATCCTGTCACAAATTGACTGCTAAGCAATACATACTGAACTAGGGACAATCAGTAATTATAAAAAAGACATACCTTGGACGCTTTGCGAGGAAGTGGTTCTGGCGGCATAGCCCTGCCATGTATAGAGAAAGTATGATTTTCTCTGGCAAGCAGTTCTATAGAACCAAGTGGAACCCTTTCATCTTCATCTAGGTCTTGGTTGTCTTAGAAATAGAAAAAATATTAGAATGGAAATATTCTTCGGCAATCAGTTAAAAACATTAGGCTTACTATTTACACCCAAGGGACTTGGATCATCTTCGTCATCATAACCCTCTGCAAATAAATAAAAAACCATCAAGTTGAAAGAATTTAAATAAATACTACTACAGTGATAGTTAATATTGCAAAATGCATATAAAGGTAAAACCTTGGTCAGTCACATCACTAAGGTCTGGGGCAATACCACTGTTTTTCTTCAGCCAAGATTCCTGTGAAGGTTGCACATATCAATACATATACATGTGTGTATTGACATTAATTTAATTCAAACTTACCTTAAGGGCATAAAGACCACATCTACCCTTGACACGAAAAAAGGGACAGTTGGGCAATTGGGCATGATGATTTAACATCGTTGTAAGAACGTTTTCAGCAGCCCTAAAACAATAAAAGTTATTTAACAAGTTACCATAAATATATTACAATTACTTTCATCATGGCAATATTTTACTTACTTATTTAAGGAAATTTCTTTCAACTTGCGATCAAAAATTGTTTGCAAAATTGGCCGAATGCCCAAGACCTTTGTTGAACTCAGCTGAATAGCCTAGATGCATTAAAAAACCATAAAAATCACTTATAGTGCATGTGCTTTGTGCAATATGGAAACAGAATTTAACAATAGCCAACACAACAATTAATTTTATTGTGAGTGACTACTGATAATTGCACAGCAGCAAAAACAGTACACTACAATCTTAAATAAAAGCTATTCAACAGAACAAAAAATAGGCCTTGTTCGAAATACACAATATTTTTACTAAACCAAATCACAAAAACAGACATGGGCATTAATACTTTGTGACACAAAGCAATCGAAAAAAAAGGTTTTAGGTATGATTACAATTGTTAAAGCACCAAAATGTTGTGAACACTAAACATGGATCTGTTCTTAACTCTTATCAAAAATACTGGCCCAAATAGTTCTTAAAAGCATCATGTTTACTTATTGAATGTTTCATACCATCATCAGTATTTGCACCTCATTATCCTAATGTTTCTGCACCTTTGTACATAAATACCTATGTGTCTGGTGCAAACCTTTTTTGTATCACTAATGATGGCAAGTTATTGCTGAAACGTTTGATAAACAAAGCATGTCGCTTTAAAGAAGTATTTGGGACAGCATAGTTTTGCCCAACTGTTTGTTTATTAAATCCAGTCCAAAAAGATGTGTAATCTGTGTAAGTGTGTGATATTCTGCCAAATCTAATATGAGACTTACATTCAATATTTTGGATTCAAAACAACTATTATAGAATACTCAGTTATTTTACTGTAAACATCCCTACCTTTACCCCACTTTGTCACATGTTTTTGCCCTTAACATGAGTTAAACAATTGACACCCCAGGATGGTTTCATTAAGCTGCTGTAGGACATTTTAGTAATTACTAATCCGGTTATGAGGTAGTTGCAGAATTTTGAAATTGTTTTGTCACTATTTACTATTGTTTTACATACCCTCTCACAAGATGTTTTTGAATCAGTTATTAAGTGCAACTGTCTCCCACAAAACAAGTCATTGGCAACTTTTGTGAGGTCACAAAAAATGTCACCAATGTTAACAAGGGGGGAAGAAAGAAATAGGTTGAAGAGAGCTAACAGAAAGTTGTCTCACCAAAGTTGCAGCTTCTGCCCAAGTCCTATCCTTTCTTTTTCTCTTCCGCATAAGTCGGCTGCTTTTCATTTTTGCGATGGAGCAATATATTCTTCCACTAGTAGTGGTGACAGTTATTTCAATACCACCATACTGCAAGAATTTGGGTACTTGCAATTATAAGCCTGGCAGTAGCCTTTCTAGTATTTTTCCACCACCAATTCGTTTTATTAACAGTTCTAAAATCTAAAATCCGTACAAATGTTTACAATATCCGTCTGTAAGTATTACATACATAGGTAACAGTCACAAAGGAGAGAACTTTTTCACAAAGTAAAAACACCAGAATGCAATCCACATCCTAATTTTATATCTTTACAGAAAACATACTGTAAAACAAGCCTGCAAATGACATTATGACAGTTTCCACAAGTTGGAATACCGATTTTTCCAATTTACAGATGCAATTGTATCATGAAATTGGAATCGAAAATTAACCTATTTTTCTGCCTCTTTAAAACATAGTGATAATCGTTGTAAAACAAATGAAATTAACAAAAGNACTTTTACCCCACTTTGTCACATGTTTTTGCCCTTAACATGAGTTAAACAATCGACACCCCAGGATGGTTTCATTAAGCTGCTGTGGGACATTTTAGTAATTACTAATCAGGTTATGAGGTAGTTGCAGAATTTTGAAATTGTTTTGTAACTATTTAGTACTAGAAGCTGATTAACAGAAAAAATTATAGAATGTTTTTTGTGCACAAACCTTTTGCAGGCAAATGACTATATTTTTAGATAACTACTGTTTTACATACCCTCTCACAAGCTGTTTTTGAATCAGTTATTAAGTGCAACTGTCTCCCACAAAACAAGTCATTGGCAACTTTTGTGAGGTCACAAAAAATGGCACCATAATGTGCACAAGGGGGGATGAAAGAAATAGGTTGAAGAGAGCTAACAGAAAGTTTTCTCACCAAAGTTGCAGCTTCTGCCCAAGTCCTATCCTTTCTTTTTCTCTTCCGCATAAGTCGGCTGCTTTTCATGTTTGCGATGGAGCAATATATTCTTCCACTTGTAGTGGTGACAGTTATTTCAATACCACCATACTGCAAGAATTTGGGTACTTGCAATTATAAGCCTGTCAGTAGCCTTTCTAGTATTTTTCCACCACCAATTCGTTTTATTAACAGTTCTAAAATCTAAAATCCGTACAAATGTTTACAATATCCGTCTGTAAGTATTACATACATAGGTAACAGTCACAAAGGAGAGAACTTTTTCACAAAGTAAAAACACCAGAATGCAATCCACATCCTAATTTTATATCTTTACAGAAAACATACTGTAAAACAAGCCTGCAAATGACATTATGACAGTTTCCACAAGTTGGAATACCGATTTTTCCAATTTACAGATGCAATTGTATCATGAAATTGGAATCGAAAATTAACCTATTTTTCTGCCTCTTTAAAACATAGTGATAATCGTTGTAAAACAAATGAAATTAACAAAAGGACTGAAAAACAATGCCTTTTCCAGCGTGCTAGTATAACATGCCTTTGAATATTGTAGGAATAAATAAAACAAAATTTAGAACGCTAGCTTCCAAAAGAATTCTTGTATGATGTTCTTTAATATTATAAAGTTTTATATTGTGCGTACCCACATTTCGGTGGTTCTTGTTGCCCTGTAGTCTCGTCTGCTTAACAAACAATTAAACGGGTCTTCATAGAAAATACCCCTTAATCCGTAGCACTACACGCACTACGTTTTTTGGACACACAGACGAACAAATACGCTTACTTTATATGGTTGCTTTCCGGAATACTTACTTTTTCATACAAATTACTATCAAGTTAATGCTTTGTAGCTAGCATGGCATTTACATACAAGACTAACATCCTAAAATACATGTGCATAAAAGTCGTCTACTCCATGGAACCTCACACAAATTTCACAATTAGATACAACGTTTATTGCACAAGCACAGCAATTTCGATTTTACATTTTTAAGCATGTAACATCAAATCCGTCGCCAACAGTCAGTGCCATTTGTTGGAGAAGCATCTGCTTTTTTGCAAATGAACGCGTTGATTCCAACTCGTAAAGGGTTACCAAATTGTTTAACGCACCTTCAAACGTGATTGGCTGATGCTATAAAAACATAAACATAAAGGACTGTTAAAATTCTCCAGACATGGTTGGTTTAATTGACAACAGAGGCACTTTTTTCACCTGTGTTGAAGGTTTTGGTGACGAAACAGTCTCAGAGGAAATGTTTATTGCACTTTCCAGTGTAGCAATTGCATCTTTTAATCGACACAGATATAAAAGACACACTGCTTTGTTGTTAAGAACCTGGTAATTTGTAACAATTTTTATAATCACCTTTTCTCCAAGTCAACTCAAGTTTACCTCAAGATTGTGTGGAGCAAGTTTGAGAGCCTCCGCAAATTGTTGAAGTGCTTCATCCCACTTATTTGCACCCAAGTAAAGAAAACCTCTGTAAAAAAACAGTTTATTGCTTTTTATATGCATCATTCGTGAGGTAAATCAAAAAATCTTCTCCAATAAAAATATTTTTCTTGCCCCTTTTATGCATTGTTTACCGATTCATGAACAATTGTAATTTGTGAGCAGGGTCATTTCCAACTTCTTTTTCTACTTCTGCAAATCTTAGTTGAGCTGACTTAATATCACCAAGCTGTAGAAATGCCCGGCCTATACCACTTTGTAAAGCCACTTTGTCACTGCGCAATAAAGTTTTAAAATTTTAGCACAGCAAATATCATCATGCAATATTTTTTAGTTTCCAACCTTACCTTGGCTTCAACTTCATTAATTCATCAAATGTCTTAATAGCAGCTTGGTATTCATGAAACTGCACCAGCGCATTTCCTATGAACATGATTTTTGTGAAATACACCAACTCATAAAATGGCAAACTTATAGTTTATACATACCTATGGCATACAAAATTTGTATTTTTCTTCCTTGCCACAATTCCAATGATGCTTCTCTGTCTTCTGGTTTTAATTTAACATCAATTCCTGTTTCGCTCTTTTGGTTAGTAACGTTGTCCAGGATCTACAAGAATTTATGTTTACAACCACATGATTCTCTACTCCACAAACAACAGATTTATGTAAACTCTGGTCACGTTCACAATACCTTGTTGCAAACATCCATCATTACATACAATCTGGCAATACTTTCTCCTGGTTTGTTTTTATGTTTTGGAAACTCTGCTTGTAGCAATCGCATAGAGAATGGTACCATTGACCCTTGTCTACCTAAAAGAAACATTGACAAAAAACTTACTTGGATTTGTAGCAAAGAACTTTTTCAATAGCATATTTTACAAGCATCTCACTGTCCTGCTCATTTTGCATTTATTAACTCACAACATACCTGGGTAGAGATCAGGATAAAAACCAAAATACAAATCAGCAGAATCAAATTCACCAAACTGTGAAATCTCAGTTTCCGCAAGGTCAAAGGCTTTCAGCCTTATGAGTATAGCTAACCTAACATTCCACCACTGCAGAAAAATAAGTCATATTCACTTTTTGTTTTAATACCTAAAAAAATCAAAGTTACTTGAAGAGTTTCTGGGGTGTTGCAACTCTCTTGGGTTTTCTGGCCAAATCCTTGTCCAAGGTTTGTCAACACTTTACCACATAAATCAACAGCAGCTCTTAAATTGCCTGTTTCCTATCCAAACATAAAAAACTCAGTAGAGTAAAGTAAAAAATTGTTATTACACTTCCTGTTCAATGCATGCTAGCATACATTTTTTTATGCAATGTAAAACACTGCCATTGTAAATACGCGACAATCCCTAAACTTTATTTATTGACATGTATTATTTCCTTTCATTACTGTGGATTTCTAGTTTTTTAATACCTACATTACATTTGGTCCATACTTTACATGACATTTATGACTGTTTTTGCATGCATAAATGTTTGGGTCCCCACACAAATTTACAGGTATTTTTTGTAAATATTGTATTTAAAGTTTGGTACTTACAATTAATTCCTTTAGGCCCTGTCCATCTTGAGTTACATCATTTGCAGATAAAGTATTTCTTTCAATAAACTCATTGCCTTTGTATCTTGCAAGTACAGCTTTAATTGGGTCACCTGTAAACACTATGGTGGTTATTTCCAAAAAAACAGACAGATAGCTTTCACAGCACGTTTTAGGCACCTAAATATTCACTAGTGCAAAGGCCAGGGCGAACCAAATGGTTAGGTTCTAAGGATATTCTTTTCTGTGACCGTGCAACAGCAGCTAAAACCGCCTGGGTTGACTCTGTTGGGATCCATGCATCCTTTCTTCGATCACTCTCACTGCTTGTTAGTGCATGTGTGAAAGCATCATCTGCAAATGACATTCCAATTGCAAGTAAATGAATGCATGCATCTGGACTACTATATTTAATATTAACGATAGCACAAATGTAAAAAAATTAACCTACCACCACCAATAATGGACTGTTGGCCTTGTAAGAGATTGTGAAATGGATTGTTGGCAACAGAGGATGAAAACAAGTTGCTAGCTGGAAAAGTATCACTTTTTTGTGTTCCAACTTTTTCTTCAAAAAGTGCAGGAGAAACATCATTTGAATCAATTTTAAACTGGTCAGAGAGTGTATGAGACAATGGCTCAACTTTGGGTACCTCAAACTCTGCTATGTTTTGCTTTAAATTTGTGTCCAAGTTTTTTGACACCAGATTGGAAACTGGCATCTTTTCTAAAGCTTCAACTTCTGGTTTTTGGTCTGAAACGTTGTTGTCTTCATCTTTCAAGGATTGGTCAATAGAAAGATTAGAGATATTTTCAAAAGAATCTTCATCATGAATCATTATGGAAGTCATCAGGTCACTGTCCTCTGTAATGATCATGTTTGCATTGTTGTTTGTGTCTTCTTCATTGTTGTTGTCAGTAAAAGATGAAGGGGACAATGGAACAGGCAACTCAAAAGTGTCAGTAACTCCTGTGGTGGATAGTTTCAAGTCTTTATCTTCAGGTGTGTTGTACATCTTCTCGGGTTCATCAGTTTGAGGAGCATCTTGCTGCTTTTGCGTTTTAATGTCAGAAAACAAATCCTCTGAAGATGGGGTATTTTGAAATACATTGCAAACAACTGGGGATGATGGGCTGTCTGTACTTTCGGCCACTTGCACTGGGTCTGCTTCAGGTTTTGGTGGAGTAGATGTTACTATGTCATCAATGTTGTCAGACTCCCCTGCATTATTGAACAAAGTACATACAGGTATAGCTTCCTTTTCCATTTCACCCAAATTTTTGCATGCCAAACGAATGTACTAATCTGCCATGCAACACCATAACAATGAAACAAAACAGCGGCTTTTGTTTGCCTAAAAAAACACGTAGAAATTGAAACACTTTGTATCAACCGCATTGCCGGTTATAGCCTATCAATTTGATTGGGGAACTTTCTGCACCAGAATTGCAAGTCATATTTTACCCTGACCTTCACTTGTTCACTTGGCTTTTGCATTCATGTGTAAGTTGCATGTAACATGTAGGTGCCACACCGTATGTGTTTCGGCGCAGTCCTAATTCACTTTGTTGATTGTTCGTATACTTGCTTTTTCGGACTTTTTTCTCCATAAAAATCAATGTGTGCAATGAAGCGTTCGAAGCGCGCAAGTTTGTTTTGGTTGACTTGTGTAGTTGTGTTGTGGTGAAATGGAATTAAGTTAACGAATGGATTTTTCGAGGCTCCGTTTTGTTTCTACTGGCCGACAAATTATGATGTAATTTAGCCTAGCTTATAAGTCGTCCTAATGGCCTATTATGTAAACATCTCATACCAGTTTTCTATGAAATGGCAAAGGTGACAAAAAGTAAATTTGTAAACTAGTTCGACACAAATCCTCAAAATCCACAAACCAGACGTTTTGTGAAAGTTGTTAAAACCTCGCTTGCATGCACCTTGTTGACTTTGGCATCTGAAAGAAATGTTAAATACTTTATTAACTTGCTTTTGGTAGGATATTTTTTAGTTAATGTCGACATGAGCAAGAAGTTTTTGGAGAAAAACATTGAATGTTATCTGACTTGCCTCAACAAAACTCATGGAGATATCTTACTGCCTAACAGAGTTCCTGTGGTTGTTGGACGAATGTCAGAGCTTGGAATAACAGACAAAGTATGTTCCAGGAATCAGCTTGAGCTGACATCTAACTATCACAGCAAGTATGAGAAATGTTGTTTTACTTTGTAAATGCGAATGGAATTTTATAGGCCTTTGCCCTGCTCAAAAAATCTTGGAACTTAAGTAATTAAATAAAAGCCCCCATAAACCACCACACTGTTTGTTGTGTATTAAATCTGGTGCCCTGTGTGTTTCACCTGCTGTGGATAAAAATAATGAAACAATCTTAACAATTCCCATCTGTGCAACTAATTTCAAGAAATTATACTTTTTGGTAAAGATATGTTCTGGTAAAAAGACTTGGTGCCAACTCTTCACAAATAGATGGCATTGAGATTAAAAGAAACACAACTTCAAAACTAATTCCCGGGCAGAAATTATTTATTGTCAACATGAAATATCCACACTGTATCAAGTTTGAAGGTAATAACATGACTGTTCCAGCATCATACTGCCATTAGAACTCTGTACATTTTTAAATTTGCAGGAGATTGTGATAAACAGATTAGTGGAGAAAGGGCAACCTCACATCATGACACTACCCATTCAGTTCCGACCTCAAAACGAACTCGAAAAGGTAACAAAACAGAGGTGGACAAAAAGAAACTCAAAGTCAAAAATATGAGAACAAAAGGAAATGATTCATTGCAAAATGAAAGCATATCTGAATATTCATTCAAATCAAATGAAGACAATCAAGAATGCAGTGCAAAAATTACATTAGCAGACACAGAAAAAAGAGACAACAAATGTGCAACATCGAATCATTGGAGTGCTGGGTTAAAATCTGCAATGGAAGATCCTAAAAGTCATGTGTTTCAAGATGAGGAAGTTGTTGTTATCAAAGATAAATACCCAAAAGTACATGTTAGCTTACATGTTTTTTAAGTATTTGGCAATTTTCCACTTGTGTCATATCATTTCAGGCAAAATTTCATTGGTTGGTTTTGCCAAGAAAAAATATCCCATCAACCAAGCATTTGAAACAGGAACATTTGCCATTGGTGAAACACATGCTTAAAGTTTGTACAGATAGCAATGCATTTTAAACCTATGCCATTGAATGTACAACCAAGTTTCCTTAGGTGGGTGAAGGACTTACAAGCCAAAAGACGGATGATTGCTCATTAAAATCAGTTAGTTTTAGATGCGGCTTTCATGCAATTGCAAGTATGAGGTATATATGTTACAAGTATTGATTTTGTTTAGTAGCATATATTGTAATTTTGTACTGTGTTATGTAGTCAACTGCATATGCATGTAATCAGCCAGGACTTCATTTCGACATTCCTAAAAACAAAGAAACATTGGAACTCCTTCACAACTAATTACTTTGTTGATGCAACGGGTATGTGCGCATTGCGGTGTTACCAAATGACGTATGTTTGTACAGGTCTATATTACCACGTCATTCCTGTATTTTTTTGTATCGGTAGACATCATTGCAGAATTGGAAACCAAGGGTGAAGTCGAAAATCGAAGTTCTTACAAATCGTTACTTGGCATTGAATTGCGGTTGGTACATTGCAATTGTTGCTCTTTGCGCCTGATAAAACGTCCCGGGTTGTTTACAGGTGCCACGTGTGTGGAAACTCACAGAAAAATATGCCGACGCTGAAACACCACATCCAATTATGCAAATGAACATCGTTCTTGCAAAAGTCACAATTAATTTCGATTCAACGGGAATTGTGCACCATCTAGTCATTTTTCTGATAGCAACATCCAGCAACAAGAATATTAAACGTGTTTTGCATGGATTGCACTAGTTAACGTTGTTAATTGACTTGAGCTACAGCAAACTCGTAAAATTTTTCGCCTTTTGACTTGGATGCAGAAGGCTTCAGGACATCAAATTTTTGGTACATAACCACCAAAGTTTCAAAAAAAATTCACGTTAAAGTACAATGCAACCGGCAAACGTCGCGTGTAAACCTGAAACAATAGAATCCTGTTTTGCTTGTCTTGTGAACGAATTGAATCACGGAACAGGTAATCTAATTGAAAAGTAACGGACAATGCTCGACGGTGCCGGTTTGGGAAAAGCTGCGATGGGCATAAAGAGCATGAGCGATAAATTCTTGTCTTTTGCCCGGCAACTTTCAGTGAGGTATCCATCAGTTAAAGAGAATGGTAAAATAGTTTATAGCTATTCTAACTATTATGTTCAGCGCTTTTTATTTCTAACTATTATGGTCAGCACTTAAGTGTTAACAGCACAGATTGGTTTTAAAATTGTAGCAAGCACAAAAAAAAATATTCAGTTAAAACCTTACCTTAGATAATGCAACGTGTAGCTTAAAACGCAAAGCGTCGTTGGTACAACCTGACGTATGGGATTTCTTTTTTAGAAAAAATCCTTTGCCACAATAGTAAACAGGTCTGTGTTGATTCATTTTCGCCCTGGTAACTCTTTCGCGGCTGAACCCACACAAAGTCTTATCGTGTTGTTGGAAGTCTTTGTTGGAGGATCGTGTGCCATTGTGTTGTTCGTAATCAATTCCGTTTCGTTCAGGCCTTCAACGTAACAGTCGTAATACAGGAGAGAAGGCGACACTTTTCTGATACCACGCAGTTCCGTAATGCCAGGGAGCACGGTTACCGAGCTAGGCACTGGATTATTTTTGTAAAACACAGTCAACATCAGCCATTTGAAGTGCAATTGCTCTTTAAGTAGTTAGCAATGTGGTTGCTTCCAATTTTACCAAGCCAGGGAGAGTGAAGTCACTGAAGTGCTTAGACAAACATGGCGTAAAGGCCACACTTTCTGACACTGTGTTTACACAAGGTACATTGCTATGTCAGAGAGCTGAGGGCTTGTAAATGGTAGTTTATGGCAACGAGCGCGTTGTGGTAACTTCTGTATCAAGGTTTCTACAGGCTTTCAACGTCAAAACTAGTAGATTTTCAAAAACTAGAAGGCCATGTTAGGCCTAATAAGTACACCTATGTCCAGGACTATTAACTACACTGATCACATGCTTATGAGCTTTTACACAGTAAAGCAACGCACTGCTAAAAAAAGATGTATGTGTTGTGTTTTGGTTTGTGCGCGATTGCAAGCACTAGTAAGAAACGTTTTGTATCGTCACAGGCGCAGTCAACATTAGGTACCTGAAGATACGTTAAGTGCAGATTAGTTGAGTCGCCAGGCTTAGCTGGTGACCAGCATAATTTGAAACCTGTTGGGTTTTGAGTAGGGTTAAATTATTATTGTAAGTTTGTGGTTTAATTCCTACAGGTAATCTTTTTGTAGTAGCCCATGTAGAAGGCAAATAAGCCTACACTTAGCTGAAACAAGTAAAGTCAGCTCTGCTGACTAAAAACTATGCTGAATAAATCGGTAATTGTGCTTTGTTTTGACTAAGTTGAAAAGTTAACAGCGCAATTACTTACTGCGAGGTAACTTTATTTCCAAATAAAACTAACAAACTAATAGTTGCTGGGGTGATCAATTAGGCTACGTTGCTAGTATAGACAAACATTCCAATTAGAGTTTAGCTGTGCTTTATGTTGTTGGGTCTTTCAACATCTTTATAAAAGTTATGTCTGTAGTGGGCCTTAAATAATATTTCCACAAACCGCAATTTCATAGAGCGCCAAAAACTATATTGTTTGATATCGATCTGCTCAAAATCTATTTTCTAGTTTTGTACATGGCGATAATACTCCATTGTATCACAACTCTTTGACATCGGCCTATGTCAATATTGCTTGAAGATACAATTGAGTGGCCCCATTTCGTTTCTTTTGTGCAACCTAAGAAAATGGTTTACGTGCCGTGCTTAGAAATTGAGCTTATGTGTCAATTCAAGATTTTATTTGTTTAGCTTTCTTTTTACCAGATATCTAACACAACAATCGACACATGAACATGTGTTGATAGACCAAACACCTTAACTTTGCTTGTAGATCAGGGGTAGTGCCTTTCAGTGTTAAGTCTTTCGATGTACTTCGAATTGTCAACAGAGAACAGGGTATAGAGTTAAATGTGTTTTAATGATACCTGCCGTGGACCAAATCCCTGCAGCCAACTTAGGAAGAGGAAGCAGGGACAATGTTGATAAACAAGCCACCTGCATATGAGAGCAGCATGTCGCAAAATTTTCATAACCCCGTTTCCCATCAAGCCGGCTTCCCAAACCACTCGCAACATGGTCACGGCAGCCACGTTTCTAAGCGCAACGCCGGATCGAAATTCGGCCTCACTTCGACTCACGGCAACGACTCGACCACGGGAATAAATGACTCCATGCTAAACTTTTATCCCCATTTGATGCAACCAACGAGAATGAGTGAAGCGGTTGGAGGAGAGAGCAGTAACAGCAGTTCAAACCGGAGTCCTTCAACTCGTATGAGTCTAAAAAACGCCGCAACACTATCCACAGCTAAGACAGTTTCATTTTACAGAAGTGGAGATGTGCATATGCAGGTAATAACTTGACAACTGCTTTATCCATTAGCCGTACCAATGCGGCCTGCAAGATAAAGAGATTACATTTTGTGTACATTTTAGGCGTTTAAAGTTGCGATAACCAAACGTCATTTCCGAACTTTTGACTCCCTGCTGGAAGCATTATCAGATCGGGTATACTTATGTGATTTTGTATACTGTAACTTGTTCAAAGTAGTTGACAATTTTGCTTATTTCCTATAGATACCCTTACCCTTTGGGGTCCGTACAGTCAGTACCCCAAATGGAACACACGGGATCAGCAGACTCGATGAATTCGAAGACGGAAAAAGTTACGTGTGTTCCGACAAGAAAACCGTAAAACCTCTAAACTTAAATGCAGTCCGTAGTAGCAGACCACCCTGGTTTATAAGGTAACGCCACTATTATTACAAATGTTACCTCCTTTCATACCATATTAACGTATTTTGCTTACTTGCAGTAAACCAAGAACTAGAAATCGAATAGTTGCCCAACTGGTAAGGCCAGCTGAATCGGAATCGTTTCGTGTCCCTCTAAGATTAACTCAGGTCAAAACGCCAAAAAAGATTGTTGTCGTTCGTAATGGAGACCCAAGCTTCAGGTACACTTTATAACAGTTTTTTTGTTTTACTAAATATTTACTTGATTTCATATTCATTCGTGGTCGGCGGAACTAATTTTACTAAATTTCATATCCTACGCCTGACTGCTGGGTAAAACCATTTTCATGCAACTGTACGTCTTTCAATTTGTTTTGCATTCAATGTGGTTTGTTTTTAGACACACAATTTTGTTAAGTCGAAGAACTCCGCAGAGTTTTGAAAGCATCATGGAGGACATCGGGGAAATTTTCCGAATGAGAGTGCACAAGTTATTTACCTCCGACGGACGAAGAGTAAGTTCACGTTTAATTTGCAATTTCCTCCAAAAGTGTCACACTTCCATACAGGTCGAAAGCCTTCAAGCTCTTTTTCTGGGACCCAACGTGTACGTTGCCTCTGGCAGAGAAGCATTTCAGCCAATGGAGTACAGGATTAAGAGAGTTGCTATTGTTGACGACAAAAGAGGTATGTCGGCAGTGTTGCTTTTCTTTACAACGTTGTGTTTAATGTTTTCATCAACATAGATCCTGGTTCTGGAGAAGTTACCACAGATCTAAGCAAAGAAAGAACACCAAAGGAACTGAAAAAAACGAGTAGGCTCTTTATAACATCTTTTTTTTTTTAATAGCGTATCTAAAAAATATAGCTTTGTTGTTAATGTTGCAGAAGGGAAATGGCGGGTTAGTGTTGCAACGAGTGAGTTGCCTGCTGCTGGAACCGACTCGAGGGTTATGATCACCGTATACGGCGTTAAAGGCAATTCCGGTCCCATTCTTTTAAGCGATGGCAACAAAAGCACTTTCAGAAGCGGAAACGAAGACGAATTTGTGGTATGTCGTTCAGAATTAAAACGCGTCTTTATTGAGTCCGTTTCTGTTGATACAGTTTGGTGTTTTGGTTAGNGTTGCCTTTCTTCACAACATTGTGTTTAATGTTTTCATCAATATAGATCCTGGCTCTGGAGAAGTTACCACAGATCTAAGCAAAGAAAGAACACCGAAGGAACTGAAAAAAACGAGTAGGCTCTTTATAACATTGTTTTTTTCAATAACGGATCTAAAAAATATAGCTTTGTTGTTAATGTTGCAGAAGGGAAATGGCGGGTTAGCGTTGCAACGAGTGAGTTGCCTGCTGCTGGAACCGACTCGAGGGTTATGATCACCGTATACGGCGTTAAAGGCAATTCCGGTCCCGTTCTTTTAAGCGATGGCAACAAAAGCACTTTCAAAAGCGGAAACGAAGACGAATTCGTGGTATGTCGTTCAGCATTAAAACGCGTCTTTATTGAATCCATTTCTGTTGATACAGTTTGGTGTTTTGGTTAGATTCATGTTGGTTCAATTGGAGACATTCGAAAGGTAAGAATAGCTCACGACAATTCGGGGACTTCCCCCGGTTGGCTGTGTGACTCGATTACCCTCACTGACGTCACGACAGGAGAAAAACTCGACTTTCACTGCAACAAGTGAGTATTAACAATACGGCCTATTAAAATAACTTGCTATTATATTAATGTATTACTTTTATACAACGCTTCGTTAGGTGGTTATCAAGGGATGAAGATGATGGCGATATTTGTCGAGAAATAGCAGCCCGCCTTCCGGACAAGCCTATATTACCTGGTAACTTGACATGATTAACACAATTTTAAATATGGAACAGATTACATGTAGATGTATCTGTGGCACTTAAACTCTGTTTCAAAAGAATTTTGGTTTTTAAAGCATTAGATTGGGTAATTAGATTTTCATCATGTTGGTTTTGATTGGTTACCAACTTTTAATAATATTCATTTTTTACCGTTTTTGTTTTATCTACAGAACTAACTTACGTGGTCTCTGTCACCACTGGCAACTTGTGGAACGCCGGAACGGACGCTGAAATATTGTTAACCTTGTACGGTGATGTGGGCGACTGTGGACCTCGATTACTTCAGCACGGAGGAAAAGCACAACCTCAAGTTAAGGGAACCGTAAGTATTTCACTGTTTGTATTTCTGATACCAACCGGTGCTAGTGACGTTTTAACTGCAGACCTCTGTCTACCGCATAAGAGCAGTAAGCTTGGGGACACTATTTCGTTTGGTCATCGGCCATGACTGTCAAGAGTCCGGGGCTGGCTGGTTCTTGGAAAAAGTAACTGTCAAGGTAAAATAATCCTTCTTGCTGTAGAACTTCTCTGTTTTCTCACGGTTTTAAAATTTTACAATTCATTTTTAAAGGAGGACCGAGTAGGTTCGGACGAGTGGGTCTTCGAATGCAATCGATGGCTTGATGCTGGCGAAGATGATGGAAAGACTGTTCGGGAACTTTACGCTGAACCTGACACCAAAATTATACAACGTTAGTATAGTTTATTTATGACATTTACGTTGATATACGCAAGTATAGTTTTACCTCATCGTAGCAAATTTTGAACATCTTTCTGTGACAATTCTTTTCAACAATGCCTTTTTCGTCTAATATGACTTTATTCATTTCTTTGCAGCCTCGAGAGGGCGCAGTCAGGCGGACAAACACAAAGACGGCATGTTGGTATGTTACAAGCTCCATCTTAATTGAACCAACATTCAGAATTCATTTGTTTAATATCGTACTTATTTGTTCAGTGGGGTCTTGAAAAGTGGAAGTTCCAGCGTGGAAACCAAGTGGTACTGATGAACCACGCCACCCTGAAAGCTGTACGAGTTCGGACGGACGCAGGCATCGACGCACTTGGCGACCCTTCCCACCCCCAATGTAAGTGCTGTCGCTCACTGAAATTTGATTCCGTTCATTGGGTTTCGTTTGTCCAGTACTAGCCATGTACTTATCTTATAAACAGGCGCATTTGAAGTGTTACGCAGAAGATCAAATGTTCGTGTGTTTTCCAACGTCGTACAGCCGTCATTCCACATTGCTCTGGACCAAAATCGCATGCTCGGACAGGTATATGCCTGTAAAATTGTTTTACTTTTACTGTCGGATTTAGCATTTAGCAGGATCTTTAACGTCCAATAAAAGGATTGTTTATTTATTATATTTTCGTCGTTTGTTTTCAGTCGAAAAATTTGATGTCAACTAACAAATAATCTAAATAGAGCATGTTTGCAGGGCAAGGGTGGTACGTTTTGCGAGTTCCACGTGAAGGTGCAAGCCGACAGGTCGGTACTACTTGAATCTTCCAAATACTCATCTCAACATGCGACGTTTGACCCCAGCGGAAAAGCAGCTGACACCCGTGGCAATCCCAGCATACCCGGAAGAACTTTTACCGTATATGTCAAAGTACGCACTATTGCTTAACCCATCGGTGCCTCGATTTTTGGTTTATTTTTCATATTTTGCGTAGGGCTGCTTCCGGCACGATTCAGTCATTTTGTTAAATACAAGTCCGACCCAAGCATTGGCTGTAGCCCCCAACGGTGACGTCATTGGCACCGGGCGTCGCTCTGAAGTAGAAATCGCTGGGTCGAAACGGTCTGGAGAAGAGTCTAGGCCCTCCAAGCAGCTTGCGCTCTTCCGAGTTCTAAAAGTAGCCGAGGGCGTCCGCATGTTCCAGTGCGAGAAAGATCCCAGAAAGTTTCTAAGGATAAAAGACGGACAATGCGATGGCCTGGTAAGACACAGTGTTAGTTTTAAAAGTGTGAAACTCAAATTGACATTCTTTGTTTAATTTTGTCTCAGGGTTCAGGAGACGTCTATTGTCATTTTAAAGTGCAAAAATACAAGATAGGAGGATATGTCACCCTACAGTCCATGAAGAATCGCGGTGTGTTTATTGGTCTTAACACAAACGGACAAGCTAGACCCACTGTGGACACCGGTGACTCTAACACACAGTTCTATCCCGAGGTTGTCAAATGTAAGTCACGCCTATCTGTTTCCCTTTTTTAACACTTTGAAGCAGCATGGAGAATATCGAAGCTTAAAATTATTTTAAACTTTTGACATTGCTTTTCTTTTGTAACACTGTCGTCTTACATGTTCTCTAATATTTTATTCTGTAGTCGGAATGCGGCGAACAATCAAAGCCGATGAATGGATCACGCCCGAACCATCGTTTGTGGCATCAGCCAGGGAACTTCCAAAACCTCCGAGTTCACAAAGAATCGTCAGCCCCGAAAAACACAAACCTTCACCGTCCCACGTCACTCTGCAAGAACGGGAGGACAGTAACTCTGGACCCAAAGGTGACTGTTACATAACCGTGCGTCAAACCGACATATGTCGTTCGCTTTAAATCGCAATAAAACGATTGTTAACAATTTAAGCAAACGAAAGGCTAAGCTTTAGGTATTGAGTGCCGATGAGTGGTGAGTGTTTCCCAGTTTCAATACGCTAATATCCTAATACCTAGTCCTTGCGTTGCTTGCTCTAATCGTAACATCTATGAAAGATTTTGTTTTTTCTCATCGCCGAGTTTAAACGCATTAATGGCTTTCAGATGGAGATTACAGAGTTTACGTAACAACTGGAAACTCGGGATCTACGGAAACGGTCGCACTGTGCGTGTATGGGGCAAAGGGACAATCGGCACCAATAATACTAGGTACGTTTATGTTTTATTCCCAAGCGTGCTCATTTGGCATCAATCACTGTTGTTTGTTGATAATACGACAGGCAAGGGCACAGAGGGCGGTGTGTTTCAATGCGGACAGACGGACGAATTTCAAGCGAACTTAGCAGCGATTGGCGAAATTAGAAAAATCCGAATCGGGATGGAGGAGTGTTCGCCGGACTGTGATTGGAGACTTAAACAAGTACGGAAGAATTATCCTTTTTCAGCACGATGTTGCTTCTCGGTTAAAGTCGCTGTAATTTGAAACTGATTGCATTTTTTACAGGTTAAGATGAAAGACATGTCGAGTAACGAGGTTCTGCGCTTTAAATTCAACCGCTGGCTGTCGCGTTCACGTGACGACGGATCAACCATTCGCGAGCTACCCGCCCTTACACAAGACGGATCACCTGCTTTGCCAGGTTGGTTCTATGCATTAAACTGACTTTTTTACAGTTCTGAATCTGATGAAGACTACCTGTAACTTTGAAATTAAAACCATAGTTTGGTGAACAATGAAGTTCCTAGCCACAGCTTTAAAAGTTTATTTGATAACCACTCTGAGCAGATTACCGTCTACACTTTATTAAAACAACTGCTTTTCTCTTTCTCTATCCTCTTTTTGCGTTTAAATTTCAAATATTACATTTATACATAATTTTGTTTCTATGTAGTTTTGAGATACCAGGTTCTGGTGCGAACTGGCAGAGGATCCCCACCACCATCGTCGAAGTCTCAAACATCTAGCAAACAAGTCAAGCAAAGAGCTACCGCAAATTTAAATCCGCCTGAGGTGTATCTTTGTATTCACGGTGACAACTTTGACTCAGGCAGAAGACTGCTTATGCGAAAACCAACACAAACACCTGACAGCAGCCAGGGTTCGCAAAAACCCCTGTTCTCTCCTGGACAGGTTAGTAGAAAATCATTGTTAAGCAATTGATTTTCGCAGCTTTTTGGGCCTTCGTGCTTGCTTTTACAGTGAAATTTTTCTTTAAAAGGACTGTTTCGTCCGGGCCAACTAAATTTGTTTTCTTGCTATTACAACCCCAAAATACACAATATGTTTTTACATGCTTTTTTCCCCAACGTAGTTGGACAGATTTGAGATCGAAGCGGTGTCACTGGGCGAACTTACAAAGTGCATTATCAGTTGTCCCAAATCGTCACAGGAATCGGCAGCTTCTCCCACGCCTTGGTTGTGTGATGAGATTGTGGTTCGCGAATCGGACGGTGCAAGTACCGAATTCGTTTTTCCATGCAAAAAGTGGGCATGTGGCTTAGAAACTACTACGCATTGGCTGGGTTGCTGTTAATGTTTTGTTTTCGCATCACAGATGGCTGGGAGCGCAAAAACCGAAATCAAAAACTCAAATTACGATCAAGCTTGGTGAAAAACGTGAAGTCAAGCGCAAGCAAAGCGAAGCCACTGAATATGAAGGTAAACAGCAAAAACTTTACAGAAATTCGAACCATGTTAGCATGTAGGTTTAAATTGCATCCTACTTTGGTGGTGAACGAGTAAACAGCTAATTGTTTTCCTAGGTACGCTATAGTGGCAGATATCAATGCTGTTGTTGTTGGGTTACAAACCTTTGGTGCTTGTATTTTAAGGTTTGCTTTAATCCTTAATACTGCAAAAGGCAACTTTTTTGCGTTGTAAATTACATTAAAATTTTTACGCTTGTTTGTTTAGAAGGAGATTGGAAAGTTTCCGTCACAACAGGGACGCAGGAAGACGCTGGCACGTCAGCAAATGTTATGTTTGTTGCTTTTTCAAGCGACGGGACTTCGTCGGGTCCAGTGTTGCTTGGCAGCGGATCAGATGGTTTATTTTTGAGCGGGACAACTGAACGATTTAAGGTGAATATCATAGAACTACCCACATGGATAAGATCTAAAACCAGAAATGTCAAATTAGTATCCCTTCATGAAGCTTCGCCCATATTGGTTTTTATGCGAATTTTTAGATAATCACAAACAAACAACGTTTTATTAGAGGTAATTTGTTTGTTGCAGCAACCCATTCGCGAGTACTACAAAACCTAGCGCTAACGTGCGTTATTTGGGTTGGGTTGAATGTAACAACGTTTTGTTATTGTTGCTGCAAACAAAAGGCGCGTAGAAACCATTTATTTTTGACTAAGGCACACGCATAGCCAAAAAAGGAAAACAATTTTCTCGCCAGTTTCTCATTTTCAAAAAGTCCGATCTTTAAATGAAAGGCAATATTATTTGTTGTTTAAAAACAATCAGGTTAACCTGATAAAGCTGGACGACCTGCATAAGATCCGCATCAGTCAGGATTCGTCAGGTGACCACCCGTCGTGGTTTGTTGAACGCCTCAAGTTGAAAGATCTGAATAGTGATGTTACTTACACGTTGGATGTACGCAAATGGCTTTCAACAACTGTGGAGCCTTACCAAATGACGGTTGAAGTTCCGATTCCAAAACCAGGCGAAGAGTTGACTCCAGGTAGATGGGAATTATTACAGATTCGATGTGTTCAGTAAAAATCTCTTTGTAATAAAACCTGTTATTTTCAGGCACGCAGTATTACACGTGAGCGTTGGTTGATTGCGATACAATGATGACAATCAGAAAATATAATTAATAAACTAGCATAAAAATCAAAACGGTAAAAACAAAAAACGGTATTACCTGGATGAAAGATCCGAAGGCCTCTGCACAAATACAAGTATCGTTGCTTACTTTGTAACTTGACACCTTTGTATATTTTACAGTGTTCATGTACAAAGTGCTGGTTTACACCGGGAGTATTCTAGGCAGCGACACTGAGGCAAACGTCTTTATCACCATACATGGAGATAAAGGCGACTCAGGGCGAAGGCCTCTTCACAAATCGCTAAACAACGATACCAGGTTCCAAGAATCTCAGGTAAGTTGCTACATCTTGGTTAAGTAAACAAAATTCAGGTAAAAAGCGTTTTTTGTTGTCCAATATGTCAGATCGATATATTTGAAGTAGAAGCCGTCGATCTCGGCGAATTAAAGAAGATTGAAATTGGTCATGACGGCATCGGTCCAGGTACGTATACACCATATGATATCTTCCACAACGATTAACTGGTTGTCGGTGATGAGTGCATATCAGTTCCCTACCTAATTACTGCCAGGTTTGAATAGGTCCAACAAAATGACCTTTGGACCTATAAACAAGTAAAAGTTTTTGAAGAAGTAAATTACTTTAGGCAATGGATGGTTTCTCCACAAAGTGATAATCAAAGAATCAGACACTTCATCAAAAGACTACATATTCTTCTGCAACAGGCAAGTCACAGCCCAAGGTTCAAATATAACCCTTTTAAGCATGGTAATCTTACATGCTTTTTTGTGGCAGATGGTTGGACGATGGACAAGACGACGGGAAAATCGAGAGAATTATAGAAGTTGAGCGTAAGTAGAATTCGTACCTTAAAACTTATCGTGTCATTGCGCAGACGATATTATGTCGTATGCCGCCTGTATACAACAAGACAGTTGCCGACCTATCGCATAGTGTGCAAAAGAACAGTAACAGACTTAACGACGGTTTCAGATCATGCCAAGTATATAGCGTCACACAGGGTGGAGGGTTCTTCAGCGAACTCGACGCCATACGCCCCAGGCACCAAACTTCAATGGTCACCAGACGTGGTCGGTTTCTCGTCCGATCACGTCTATCCAAAATCTTCCTCTTGTGCATCCTCGGCTCAGGGTGTCACCAGCAGCAGCACGGCGCATGCTAGCACTGGATACGGTCCTGTGGCTACTACTAGCGAACCTACATGGAAATTGACACGTAGCGGAATTCCGCGCTATCGCAGGAGTGCTAGTTACAGGAACTCGCGTCTTTTGAAACGCATGGCGTCTTCCGCACGCTTTAGACGTCGTGTGCCGAGATCTGATGGTAATACTACAACTGAATCGTCCGCTGACGACCAACTGCCCTCCACCACCCCTTCGTCGCCTTTACGCGACCTCTTACCTTCTTTGTACGTGTGGCCGCAAGACGACTCTTCACCCCCTCCAGTGTTTTTGCTTTCGGCCGAGGGTGACTCGTCATCTCGACCTTCGCCAACTGTTCGCACGATCCGTGGCAACGCACTGCGCAGTGTTAACAACAACATTGGTCTCCAGCCCTTCCTTCCGCGTGAGCTCCCCTAATAGCACGCTGAAGAATCCTAACACCCAAGCTACTACCACTACCATATACTATACATTAACAAACGTCGATCAACTTTAAATCACTGCCGATCAGCCAACTGCTGCTAGAGTTACTGCCAAGTGATCCGTGCCGTTTGATGGTGACTTGCCATTTCTATTCATAGACGTGCGATCGAGCATGCTGGTACAGTACAAAGAATATTGCTGCTTGGATACAAACTGTAGAGCTTGTTAGAGCAAATTACTAGTCTTAAGCAAGTATTGATAGGCTTCATATGATCGTCAGAATTTAAGGATGTTTTGCTGATTCTGAGTTGTTGCAGTTCGTTCTAAATCATGGAAAGAACTTCAAAAATCCTAGTGCATGTTAAGGTAGTAGTGCACGCCATAGGCAGATTTAGTTAGTGTTGGAAGTTAAAAGGTTTTAGCAATATTGTCGTTGTATAAAAGCGTTCTAAATATCAATCTTCTACTAGAGCACTGTATACATCGTTACGTAAGAGCGTTCCTGTTTTACGACCGGCTGTAAACAGTGGGTCTACATCCGCATTAAGCGTGCGTCTAAACCCAATCAGAAGTAACAAATGTAGTAGTGAAAATTATACCCACCTGCTGGTTTAAAATACAACAAATATGTTACAATAATGTAAACATTCGTTTAACTAAGCATTTATTTTTGATTTAGCTCCTGACGATTCACATCAGGACACCACTACAGGTATACCAAGCTTTTACTCTGCCTTAAGCTCGCGCGCACCAACTGCAACCAGAATTTTGTTTTTACAGAAGGGGAATACAAAGTCTATATTACTACTGGTTCGCAGTCGAGCGATCAACCCTGTCCAACGGACACCCTTGTTTCTATGGTGATATATGGCGACGACGGTAAAACCGGCCAGATCTTGTTACAACCGGCTCCGAGCAGGCAAAGTCAGCGAACTGACACTCCGAAACAAGCTGCTCTATTTCTTCCTGGACAAACGGATGAATTCAAGGTTACAAATAAAAACATATGAGTGCCATTATTGTGCTCGCTTGTTCGGCTCTTATGCCATGTTTCATTCGTTGGCTTTGTTAAAAGTGTGTTTCAAAATGGTGGCCCATAGTTTTTGCATCTAATTTGTTTTTTTGGCGTTTGTTGCATCAAGATTGATGTACCAGAGATTGGCGGCATCTACAAGATTCGAATGTCAATCAACGAGAATTGTGACTGGCAAGGAATCTTCCTTGAGCGAATTCTTCTCATCAAGTCTTCATCCAAACGTGAATTGCTCTTCGTTTGCAACAGGTATAAAATCTGTAACAGCTAGCTTCTTACTCTTCAGTAATGCTGTAAAATAAACCCTAAAGGGTCATTTAGTTTATCGTACCAGACATATTTTAGGAGATGTATAGAGTTTTGCAAAATTAGGCAATGCGAACTAGCTTTAGAATTTTGATGAATGAAATATTTCCAGGTGGTTGTCTGCGATCGAGGACGATCAAGAAACGATTCGCGAATTTCCAATTACCACCGAAGGCGAACAGCAACTTCCAGGTGAAATTTTATTCAAAATATATGTGATGTAGCAAAAATCCGAATTTAAGCTTTCCTTACCCTGACACAGTCAACCCGTATTTTATCACTGTGACCACTGGCGACCGACACGCCGCTGACACCGACGCAAACGTTTACGTGACGTTGCGCGGAGATCGTGGAGATACAGGAAGAAGAAGATTGAATCACACACGTTCCGATGTGCACGTTTTTCAGGTGATAACGACTTTTTATCTCAGTTAACGATTAAACAAGGTAGTTGAGTAAAGCATGGCGCTTCGAAGTTTTTTGTCATTATCGAATTAAAATGCGAAGGTCCACACAAACGTATAAAACAGACCAAAAGTAGTGAAAAAGGGTAAGTTTGTCTTTTGTGTTTAATTACATGATAAAATGCCTTGTCGGAACGCCCTGATGCTCTACTTAACTACGTTGGCTTGTTTATTCATTAAAAGTTAAAAATAAAGCTGATTAGGATACGTTTTGCTTTGAATGTTTGTGTTGGTTTCACAGCGTGGAAAATCTGCGTCTTTCTCTCTGGAAGCTGTTGATCTTGGAACGTTACAGGAAATTGTGGTCAGTCACGATGGAAAAGGCTATGGTACGGAAAACAATTTTATTGAAGTGATTGGTCTTAATTTGGTGTCACAGTTTTCACTTTCTAAAGGTTTAATCTTAATACGCCTGTTTTAAAGATGTACGTTTTCGATTCTCGAAATTACCAAATTAATTTGTTACTTGCTAACTGCAGACGCTGACGAAAATTTAGAAACAAAATATATGGCCGCAGCTCTGCAGAGTTTACCACAAAAATTGGTTAAATACAACTTATATAACAATATTAAAGTTTGGCATGTATTCAAGAACTCCAATTTTAGGATTACCAATTCAGCAGCGCGTTTTTTTTTTGTTACAGGCGCTGGTTGGTTTCTGGATAAAATCACAGTTCGCGATCATGAGTTTGCCGCCATCGAGTGGATATTTCCCTGTCATATGTGGTTGGATGATCACGTGGGCGATTGTAAGACCGTCCGACGCTTGTCTGTGCTTGGGACGTGTGAAGTTAGTTCCGGTGATGACGAACTAATGAAACTGAGTGTTCCTTCAAGTACAGAAACTCAAGAAGGAGGTTGGTAATTTATTTCTGTTGCAAAAACTTTTCAAACCACTGTTTTGTGGTTTAGGTTGACGTCGTTATAATCTGTGTATCAATGGGCCTCAGTTTTTTCGGCCAAGCATTAAATACCGCATGATTTTATCTTTGCTCGGCTATGCTTCCGCTTCGATCTACGCTTTGCTATTACTTAGCTTTATTTATGTTGAATTGAATTCTAGTGATAACAAGTTATCGTATATCTCCCAATTTAAACAAAACTAGATGAGAACGAATTCGCCATCAAAGTTTCCGTGGGAGAGGTGATGACGCAAGGCAACGACGCCGTGACGTTGCTGGGTTACGTGGAGGGTGACGTAGGAAGCTACGGTCCGTTTTCCCTCGGAGAATGGAAACCAGGCGAAGCTAAGGATTTCGAAAGCACCGAGAAGCTGGAAAATGTCGGTGAAATTAACAAATTAAGGTAGGGCGAGTGTGTTGATATATGCGTGGAAGTATGCACAATATTTTTGGGGTTTCTGTATAGTGTTCCATTGCATTTGGGTAATTCTTTAAAAAAAACACTTACTTGACAAAAGCATTTAGCTATGGACACTGTCTAAAACATTTTGCCTAATTATACATAATAATGGCCAACCTGATATATTGAAGGTAAGGTTGTAATTTATTGTGTGTTACACCAGATTCCTTTTTTTAAATGTCGAAATCATCGAATTTTATGCAGAGTGGAGATGCAAGATTCTGACCGGGATTTGAATATCTTCCTTCTCGATGTCACTATCAAAAACCGCCGCACACAGGATCTCTTGAGTTTCTTATTCCATCGACGATTACGAACTTCAACGGGATCAAATGTGAAGGAACTTCCAGCATTAAGAAGCAACCGACCGTACAAAAATCGTAAGTAGCAGCTCTGAATCATCGTTTCTGTAAGGTTGGTATGTTTGACGATGTGATGTTTTTCTGTAGTCGTGACGTATGTGGTGGATCTGGACATGTCACCTAGCAACGACGACGTCGGGTCAGGGGGAATCCTCTGCCTGAAATTGTCTGGCGAAGGTGGAACATCTGGTTTTAGGACATTGTTTCGAAGGTAAGTTGTCGCACCATAAACGTCGTAAAAGGAAAGTTGTTTCTCCGGTTAGTTGTAGACCAAGATAATTGGAAAGACTAGAAATTCAACATTGTTGCGACATTGTTTGTTAATGATTTACCATGCATATGACATAAAATAAAGATTGGCTTATTATGATTGTGACGCGTTTTAAATGTACTTCCAAATGCAGAACGGACGGTTTCAAAGCCACAAAGCGGGAGAAGGGTTATACATTTGAAATGACTGCAGTTGACCTCGGTCGCCTTATAACTGCAACTCTGGTTTACTTGTCGGACGATGACGTAACAGCGGGCGAGTATCAGTTGTTTAATCTTCGTTTGTAACCAAAAACCTGTTTGTGACAAAAAATCTCCTAAAATGTTTTTAGACCAGTTTTGAAAAGTATCTCGCCTCTAAACTGCACTCTTTCCTAGCTGATATAGTAGAACCACAACACTTGCAAGCTTGCTTGTATTCCCCAGCAAACTATAACTCGCAAGCAATAAAAATAACTAGCACCCCACCAGCAAGGTTTACGATCAAAACTTGAAATAAAAACTTGAAATAGCTCTGAAAGACATCGGAGAAATTTCCTAAACGTCTAACCGGTCATGTAATTGTGGCACAGTTTGGTTGAAAGTAATTTTTTTGTTCTGGCAGGAGGGGGTTGGGTTGTCGAAGATATCTCTGTCAAAGTGCCAGATCTGCCGAATTTCTTTGCTGGCGAATACAAACCGGAACCGACCTACAGCTCAAAGGTTCAACACGCATTTCAATCTATTCCTTCTGTGTCTCGCGTGGAGAAGGAGTACCAACTGGTGAAGTATGAAGCGGGCCGTGAATTAAACAGAACATTCCGGAAGGCATCAGCTATACGACCCAGAAAGAATGTAAAACCTCCTGAAGTATCATCAACAGGAGAATGGTTCCTTACTCTCACAACTTCCAAATACAATGAAGTAAGCGGAAACTTTGTTGTACAACGGGCGAGTTAAATTTTTGTTGCTATTTAGACATTTTGTAGAGTTGTCTGTCGTATACATCTAGTTTTTAATTTTTAGTAATGTTTCAGTATTCTTAAAGTCATAATTTGTTAAAATAAAGTGCAGACAAAATATTTGGTGTAAGTTTGCTATTACATTGATAATTCGAAATATACCCTTCTGTTTGGCCACATCAAAAACCGTTTTGTTTTATCAGGCTTCTATTTTTAACCGAATCTCGGCACGTGTTTTCGGAAACCGTGGTTGTTCTGACGTTTTTGATCTGTCGCATGACGTCACTCGCGAGAAAACTAGCAAATTCGACAATCCCGAGTTTATTACGAGAATCGGCAACATTAAACTAGACGAAACACTTGGCTTAATCTACATGATTCGATTTACGATCAGCAAAGAGGCCGATGTTCGCATACATAAGGTACCCGTACTTTGTTCTAATTTTGCAAAACGTGGTACCGATATCACTTTCATTCCTATCAGGTTAAGTTAAAGGATGCTGCCACAGAGCAGGAGTACTTGGCGCAGGTAACAGCACAGGAGCGCCTTTATGCGGTTGCTGACTTTAAAGGTTGTTTTTCGTTTGACCTCCCGCTGGTGCGACCGGATGAAGATCCCTTATTACACCATCAATACGACGTAAGTCCATCTAAAATATTTCTATTTAACAAAGAGTCAACATTTTACTTACGTTGTCTGTGTATAGATCTTCGTCAAGACAGGCGACTTCCCTGCGTCTTCAACTGACGCCAATGTGAAACTAAATATCATTGGAACAAGTTCTGAGACGGGGTTCCGTGCACTAGCGGCGCTGTCCGAGAATGCGGATGATCTTTATGGTTTGGTAAGATGAATTGATTGTTCATATGATCTGCTACCTTAGAACTTACGTAAAAACAAGTATTTTACATGTTCATACCTGGTACAGAAATAAGTTGC
>QXVZ01034189.1:81999-100189 GCA_008931825.1 Phallusia fumigata
TCCTAAACGTCTAACCGGTCATGTAATTGTGGCACAGTTTGGTTGAAAGTAATTTTTTTGTTCTGGCAGGAGGGGGTTGGGTTGTCGAAGATATCTCTGTCAAAGTGCCAGATCTGCCGAATTTCTTTGCTGGCGAATACAAACCGGAACCGACCTACAGCTCAAAGGTTCAACACACATTTCAATCTATCCCTTCTGTGTCTCGCGTGGAGAAGGAGTACCAACTGGTGAAGTATGAAGCGGGCCGTGAATTAAACAGAACATTCCGGAAGGCATCAGCTATACGACCCAGAAAGAATGTAAAACCTCCTGAAGTATCATCAACAGGAGAATGGTTCCTTACTCTCACAACTTCCAAATACAATGAAGTAAGCGGAAACTTTGTTGTACAACGGGCGAGTTAAATTTTTGTTGCTATTTAGACATTTTGTAGAGTTGTCTGTCGTATACATCTAGTTTTTAATTTTTAGTAATGTTTCAGTATTCTTAAAGTCATAATTTGTTAAAATAAAGTGCAGACAAAATATTTGGTGTAAGTTTGCTATTACATTGATAATTCGAAATATACCCTTCTGTTTGGCCACATCAAAAACCGTTTTGTTTTATCAGGCTTCTATTTTTAACCGAATCTCGGCACGTGTTTTCGGAAACCGTGGTTGTTCTGACGTTTTTGATCTGTCGCATGACGTCACTCGCGAGAAAACTAGCAAATTCGACAATCCCGAGTTTATTACGAGAATCGGCAACATTAAACTAGACGAAACACTTGGCTTAATCTACATGATTCGATTTACGATCAGCAAAGAGGCCGATGTTCGCATACATAAGGTACCCGTACTTTGTTCTAATTTTGCAAAACGTGGTACCGATATCACTTTCATTCCTATCAGGTTAAGTTAAAGGATGCTGCCACAGAGCAGGAGTACTTGGCGCAGGTAACAGCACAGGAGCGCCTTTATGCGGTTGCTGACTTTAAAGGTTGTTTTTCGTTTGACCTCCCGCTGGTGCGACCGGATGAAGATCCCTTATTACACCATCAATACGACGTAAGTCCATCTAAAATATTTCTATTTAACAAAGAGTCAACATTTTACTTACGTTGTCTGTGTATAGATCTTCGTCAAGACAGGCGACTTCCCTGCGTCTTCAACTGACGCCAATGTGAAACTAANAACATTTTACTTACGTTGTCTGTGTATAGATCTTCGTCAAGACAGGCGACTTCCCTGCGTCTTCAACTGACGCCAATGTGAAACTAAATATCATTGGAACAAGTTCTGAGACGGGGTTCCGTGCACTAGCGGCGCTGTCCGAGAATGCGGATGATCTTTATGGTTTGGTAAGATGAATTGATTGTTCATATGATCTGCTACCTTAGAACTTACGTAAAAACAAGTATTTTACATGTTCATACCTGGTACAGAAATAAGTTGCATAACTAGGTATAACTAGGTTGACTCAGAACTGGTCTTCCACAGGGCCTTACTGATCACTTTGCGCTTGAAACATCGGACGTCGGTGAGCCCCGAAAAATTGTTATCGGCCATGACGGAAAAGGTTGTGGCGCCGGATGGTTCCTTGACGACGTGGTAATTGCAGAATCCAGACCCGGCGCCAAACAAGAATTCATGTTTGACATTGAAAAGTGAGGTTTCGCTAAATTAAAAAAAAGTATTATCCCTGCTGGTGATACGTTATGCATGCAAACAACAGCTTTGGTTTTTATTCCACATATTCATAACACTTAAAAAAGTGTTTTTGACAACAACATCAGTGAAGGGATAGGTTGAACTTTAAGATATATACGCAGGTGGTTGGATGATTCGGTGGACGACAAGTTGACTGAACGTGAAGCGAACATTGTAGCAACACGAATTGTTCAACCACAAGTTGATGTAAACAAGTCAAAGGGAAAATGGACATGTACGTTAACAAGCAGAGAAGATCTTCTAAAGCAGGTATTTGTAAATGTCCTTTGGCAAACAACATCAATCTATTATACTACACTTTAAAGTACTTTGTCAGTCAAATTTTAAACTTTGTGTAAAAATATGTCAAAGTACCTCATAACCAATAAAAAGACCTATCAATTGCATTGTAGGCGTATTTAGGCTGAATAATTAGCAGAACCCGCGGTAATAGTGACAGTCGGCAGTTTGGTTAAATATAGCCAAATTGGCTCAATAATATTGTGAAATCTTTGAAACCAAAGGTATTTTTCTAAACCTATTTTAGCACTGGCTAAACTACTTTAGCATCTGTGTTATTTACGGAAATCGTCATCTTTTAATATTTTCAGAAATCGTACGACATTCGTATTTGCTTTTGCTTCGCCGACGGTCGGACCAAAGACCTGGTGCGACAGGTTGCCAAGGCAACCGAGGTGTTTGACGTCATTCTTGATGAAGAACAACTGGAAGAGGATGACGATGCGGAACCAAACGACGAGGTCTTCGTAAAGATCAGGGCCGAAATAGAATCAACAAACGAGGCGATCAAAAGGCGCTGGCCATTAGAAGAGGTTGGCTTTTTTGTCCGCTGTTTAGGATAAAAGATACGTAGTAATGTTTCCATGTACTTTGAAGGATGTTCTCACTATTATTTGTAGAAACTATAAAACCAAATTTGGATGGAAGATCTTTTTGTATGAAAGATATTTTCCAAACATTGCGCCTGAGCTATTTTGCAAAACATATTAAAATCTGCAGCATAATAGATTTTTTAGCTTAGTTGTATAATCAGCCCTTTAATTGGCTTAAAATTGTTACGTATTCTAGTCGTTTTGATTCACGATTCCAGTCTGGGTTTGAAGTTGCAAGTCACAAACAAAATATTATGAAGCGTTTGTTTAGATGTTGATGATCAACGAAGAATCAGAGGAGAAACTTCGTTTTGTGTTCGATGACATTCCTACGTGGGAAGGAAGTCTGCGGGGTCACGTGAGGGAGCTTCCTGTTTGGCGACAAAATCAACCCCTTCTTCCAGGTGAGAAAAACCTTGACAAAAAATTGCTTCCAAACCACTCGCTCCAAAACCACTTAAAGGTTTTATTCATAAAGGTTTCTCTACGTTGTCGTAGATACGCAATTCCTCGATGTAGAATATTTTTTTGCGCAATTTCATGTTAACGGCTATCATACACTATTAAAGATTCCCACTCTTGCAAGGAAATTTGAAAAACGTTGTGATTCTCATTAGGTATTCTACTTATTTACGTATAATATTAAATTTTCTGTTTAGTGATCGAATATTACGTGGTGTTCAACACATCGAGCGAATCAAACCCTGATAGTCACCCGAGTCTTGTGACAATCCAACTGCAAGGAAAAGAATTCACCAGTGGGTGGCGCAAGATTGTCACAGCCGAGGTATTGTCAATCCAAACTAAAACTAGACAGAGTTTGGGAACCACTTGACCGAAGAGTATAACGCACTTGCAAGACACAATGAACTTTATCACGTATCATATTACGGAGCGTCTTGGTTTTATAATCCCTTTAAAAAGGCGTTTTGCAAAAACTTAACTTGTTTAAACAAACAAATGGTTTGGTCAACCATGTAGTTGAGCGATTGTGTAATATTTTGAAGGGTTTCTTCATATGTGTGATAGGTTTTTTTGAATGATTTAAAAAAAATAACAAACCGCATCATATACCGATTTTTTGCCTTTTTGTAGAATGCAGAAAATCGCTTTCAACCTGGCCGAATCGACGTCTTTACCATCGAGGCAGTCGACTTGGGCGACACAGTGGATTGTGTCAGTATAAACGTGGGTGGACCTTTAGAGCATCCGTGGTTGCTTGAAAACGTGAAAGTGAAGCGAGGATTCTACGCTGACCATGAACAGATATTTGAGTGTACAAGGTAAAGAAATAAGGAGTAAAGTTTGCAATATTGCGAACCTAATAAGACAATGCCCTGATTTCAAAATAAGTGATTTTCTAAAAAAAACTAATAGTTCTGTAAATCCAGTCAGTGGGCTAACTGTAGGTCAGAATATCTTTAATAACAATCGAGATGGAATGGATTTTTTCTTTTAATGTTAAAGGCATCATCTTGTTTGTATCTTATTCAGGGAAATCAACGAAGATCAAATTTTGGATCTGACGCAGTCTAAAACCTCATCATGTCTCCCCACACAAGGCGCCAGAAAATCGGCCCTCAAAGGCGTTGCCAACATGTCGTTTGATGTGACGCTGGAATGGTCCGGTTTAGACGAGTTTATTAATAAAAACCCGGAATCGCCGGAAAGCAGTCGTGATGTAATTCCACCTGTCCACGTACAACTGATGGGCAGCAAGGGCATGAGCGAACTAGTAGCTCTTAATCTTACCGAAACAGAAACTGAACAACATAAGCGAAGATCAAGTAACTTGAAAGTAAGTAAATAATTTATGATTGTTGTCACAAGGATAATTCGCAAGTAGGTTTGTTGGAAAACACTTAATCCGTGATTTTTATCAATCTTAACTACCATTAATTGTTTACACACAAAACAGTTGATGACGCAACTTACACGTATTTTACAAGATTTTGCCGTTTTGTGTTGATGTTATTATAAAAGCGCATAATATGGCGTCAATTTTGTCATTTTCGTCATTAAAACTTAGTTTATTTGCTGGTGTACTTGCGAACGTTGTTAAATGCTTTGAAACAAATGGCAAAGGTTTTCGGAAAAAAATCTATTTTACATTCAGATGGAAGTAGTGATTGCCAAGTTCGGGCAACTGCAAAAAGTCGGTGTCGGTTCCTTGGAAATGATTCCGCAACTTTCCAGCCAAATTAAACTCTGCAAGCTTAAACTGACCAACCTCGAGTCCAACGAACACTACAGGTATTATTTTGTTTCTGAGGCTTTTTAAATTACAAAATTGGGCAGAAACATTTTCAAGCAAGCGCAACAAAGACTGTGATTGTTCCAAAACAATAGGATAACAAACGCCATGTGGCTAGAGTGGTGACGGTGAGATTTCTTTTCACAATGAGGTTATGTACCTGCATAGTATTTATTGCTCCTTGCTTGGCGCTGGTGAGATCGAATACCAGCACAAAAATTGAAACTGACAAGCTAAATGAAATCGACAATGGCGACAGTGCAGCCCTCCTTGAATGCAAGTTTGACGTTGATTTATGTAACTGGACCATGCCTAAACCCAACAGCAGCTTCGGTATCAATTGGCTGCATTGGCTGTTTTGGTCGTCGGAAATACGTCAAGGACGGATAATGGCGATTTACTATGACACTGACTATTTTGATTCGACTCCAACATCTCCAACACAAAATTTCGCTGTGACGCCTGGCTTTATTAACACCTTTGAAGAAACAAGCACATTGGGGAATGAAGAATGGCGACCAAGGAAATTTCACTTGCCGGGAAAGGACACTGGCGTGTCTGCTGTACCATTGCTAGACTTCGAAAGTCCTTTTATTAAATTGAACAAACCTGGATGTGTAAGATTTGCCGTAAGTGCTGCCGAGTATCTCACCGGTTCAGATTGTTTGCATCTGCGAAGGCGTGACGTCAACGACAGTTCTAAATCAACTTTGCTTTGGAGTCACTGCGGTCCCTCGCATCGATCCTGGATGCTCTTTTCAATTGGCCTTACACCCGGAGTTTGCAAGTTGATTTTCAATGGAGTTGTGTATACACATGGCGATAATGAAGACTTTGTGCCATTTCGGCTTGACAACATAACTGTGCAATTGAAAAAATGCAACTGCAAACAGTTGAATGTTCGCTCTTTCCGTGACCAATTCAAAAGGCCGTTTTTTCTACAAAGTTCTCCTTACTCCAGCGTGATGTGCAAGTGGTTCGCATTGCATTTTGAAGCAACACCCAAAGTTGCGGTTCACGTACAGAAATTTCCACCTGGTGGCGTCGGCGAGTTTTCTGTGGTGGTTACACACGTGACCAAGGACGGCTTTAATATGTGTGTAAACAAAACCGAAGGGAATGTAGGCTGGACTGAACGGGAAGTGATGGTTTACTGGCGCGCGTTTCTGTCTGCTACAACTAAAGCCTCTGGTCTTCAAACAACTACCACTGCCAGACCATCCATAGTAATTCAGCATACAAACGAATCCAATGGTGTATATCTACCCTTTACCGCAGGGTCTGTAAGTACAGTTTGCCCCACACAGTTCGCCTGTATGTCCGGTGAATGCGTGTCCCTGGAGAAAGTGTGTGACGGTATTAGTGACTGTTATAGCGGCGATGATGAAGCGCAAGCATGCGGGGAATTCGGTACAATGGTGTTTTCCATTATATCATCGGTTTCAGCAACTATACTTGCCCTTCTTCTCCTTTACATGTACGTGCTGCGAATCAAACTGATGAGTGAAAATACGTTTGGCGGAGACTTCGATGACCCATATCGCCGCTATGTGGCGCTGGTGGAGCGAGCCATTGAAAACACGCGGCGTGATGAAGCAGAAGCAAAGGCCGGCGCCTTTGAGAGCCAAGCAGTTTGAAAAACATGTCAAAATATACCACACCATCAAATGTATTGCGTTACTATTGTGTAAATCAAATAATTCGTTGCAAACTTGATGGCAATTGTCATCAGCGCCAAGCATGGGGTGATCTGTTGGACTAGATACTGCTAAATGTACGCCGTTAAATATACAGCTCTACAACTAAAATGTTTTTGGGGTAAATCGTTTCAAGCGTTTGCAGAGAAGTATAGTTGGAAAGACAATCGTTTTTGTTTTAATGTTTTAGGCCTTATTAGAAAATGTGGCCCTCGACATTTTCTAACAATGGTTTTTTGGGTAATTGATAATACAATCATCCCTATGTTTGCTGTTTTTTATTGGTTTTGCTCACATTTCTCGTTTGGGGATTAACCTATTGCTACAAGGTTATGTGAGGCTTTTTAATGAGAAAGCAATCCGTGATTGCGATTACACGGTCATTTATTTTCAGCTTCCGTCCCGGCCACAGATTTTCAGAAGATAGTTCGACTGATGAAAAACGCACAACTGGCTTGAACTGGATCGAACTGGTTGCTGTTCTGCCGAAACAAGATCCGACAACCATTCCAAACGTAGGCTTATAGGACCTAACTTCATTGTGTTTATCAGTCTCCTGTGCAAAAGAAGTCGTTTTTGTGCTTTTATAGACTGATAGCACACTACCTGGGTTATGCCAAAGTGTCGTGGGAGCTTCATAAATCANATTGTGTTTATCAGTCTCCTGTGCAAAAGAAGTCGTTTTTGTGCTTTTATAGACTGATAGCACACTACCTGGGTTATGCCAAAGTGTCGTGGGAGCTTCATAAATCATTGATATTAACACTTCACGTATATTGACAAATCCAGTCATTGAGGTGACGATATTTTGTCACATTTTTAATCAAATCGTGTACGCCAAGACCTCGAAATTTGCAATCAAGGCAGTGTATTAATATTTCAAAGCCGTGTTGATAATACATTAATCGATTTTCTCGCAGATTGTTGAATATCACATAACTGTACGCACCACTGAACGCGAAAGTGCCGGCACTAATGCCAACGTGTATGTCACACTGGTGGGTTCAAGTGGGGACAGTGGAAAAAGGTGGCTACTGAAAAATGATGTCGGCGATGATCCCAAATTCAGCCCGGGGTCAACTGATTTGTTCAAAATTTCCAGTGTCGATGTCGGCTCACTAAAACAGGTGAAGTTACTCTTCGTTGTCCAACCTAATGATAAAAGGCCCCGCATGTACAATTTTAAATTAGCCAATTATTGGTACTCCATATATCCAAACTTCCTTGCTTAGCATTCATATCCAATAATTGTCACAGGTCATAATAGGACGAAATGGTCGCCAAACTTCTTCGGGTTGGCATTTAACGGACGTCACTGTGACATCGACTGAAGATCCAATCGAGAAAGTGTTTCCATGTGGCCAGTAAGTAACGTTGTGCAATTGTCTAACCAATAGTTACTTATTTCTGAAAGGTCTCCTCCCAAATGCAGCACATATTGCTGTTGGCCTTTCTTTTTGTCCAACACCTGAGTTATAGATATCTTACATCACTCTGCTGGGTTGTTGCTAGGATCTAAAAATAGCCACATTCATAAAAACCGCTGCTAATTAATATTAGTGTGTGTGTGACTGCAGAAACAAATCTGTTTTAAAATATAGGGACCACAGTGAAGTTTATAAAATGTATATTCGTTACAATAATGAAAATAATGCATGTGGTGAATGCCATTTATTGTAACAGGTTTGGAACGGCAAAATAAAGAACCACTATTTTTGCCCAAATAAAGGCTTTAGACGAAAATTTTATTTAAGACTATTTAATCACAGGTGGTTGTCCAACCTTGAAAGTGAAAGCTTTATTGAAAGAGTTCTGGAGATGAAACAAGACGACAGGGCCTCAACAGCGGCACAAGATCTCGAGCCCGAATCATGATGTTGATTGCTATTTTTACCTAAAGAAATAATGTCTGTCAAACAAAACATGATGGACATTCGTCATTCCGCAGCCAAAAGTAGTATTTAGTGGTTTTATGCAAGTTACAGCTGTTCTTCCGTTCGTGGGATAAACTAGTGGCTGGTTCTGGAGTCTATCACTAAGGGTCGCGCGGTCATGCAATGTAATTCATCACGCGTCCCTTAGAACACAACAAATGAATAATTTAAGAGCCTCACATTTTGAAATACCACCCCACCCCACCCCAATCAAATTTGGCTAGTATTTTTGTATCAGCGCTTTTCTGTGTACATTCTAATTTACCTCAGAGACGTCAAGCAAACAAACCTATTTTGTCTACAATCTCCTTTTGTATCTGTATTTAGTCTCTTGTACAGTATTGTGTGTGATATTTGTACTAGCTTACAGCTGTCCGTAGAACTGTGATCGTATGTAAACTATACCTGCATAAAGTGTTAGTGGATTTGTTTTACAAAGGTGCTAAATACAATAAGCGATTTCTCGAAATTTTCCAAGTAAACAGTGATCCGCAACCACTTAGTTTCAGGCAACACTGCTGTACAAAAGCACACAAAATGTTGGCAAAATCGTAAAGCTTTCCCACAGGCCAAAATTTTTTGTTCGAGGGCCAGGGAGTCGAAAAGACAGTTTTGGGTACGAGCGAGTTTGCTTCCATTTTTTTAAAAATTTGGCAGCCATCTTTGACCGATTTCCTTTAAAATAAGTCTTACCACTGATTTCAAGATCATTGTTGGTGGAACTAAATCAGCCAAAAGCACTGTTATCCCAACATTCCAACTATATTTTAGGGTAAAACGAAAGAACGGGACGAATTTAAAACAACTTTTTGATCATGGGTCAACCAACTCGTACCTCCAAACCGCCATATAAAAACGCTGATCAATGCCCAATTTTTCGACCAAGCAAATTCCCTGAATAGTGTTCTGCTTCAAGCATCGACATATTGACAAGTGCTTTGTGCAGCTTCTCTCCATGGTAATTTAACGTAAATTTGAACTACGACTCTCTGATATTTCGCTGTGCTAGTTGTGACGCAGTAGAGTTGATCTCAAGGCTCGCCTGTGTCGGTTGATTCGCCATTTACGACATTATCCCTAAGGGTACGATCCCGATCAAAAAGTCGCTTCGAAACAACCACATGCCTGTCTCTTGGTGGAAAGCTACGTATCGTGGTATCTAGTTTGTAGTCAAAGGACTTTGTTCCTAGTTATTTTTTTGTACTTTGAGTGGATAGTTTATTGTCAAATATTACATCAAAAAAACGCTACACCAGAATCATATACATCATAAAATAAACAACATCCATTGTGTCACAGTGATTCAATTACTGTTGTTCATCGTTGTCTTGGTCCTGTTTGTCTGTGTACGGATTTTCCTTTCCCGCCTTCAACAACAGGACCATGTTGGGGTCTTCCGTAGCAGCGGAACAGAACTCACTAAAGTTGACCTGGTCGTCGTTATTTTTGTCCATGAGTGCGAACATCGAGCGGGCTCTTTGTGCCGGAGTAAGTCTGTCAGTCAGCACCGTGGACATAACTTCATCGCCCACCAGCTTGTAAATGGCCTGACAAATTTGTAAAATTAATAAAAGTTAAACGCAGGTTTTCGGGTCGCCCGGCATCCAACAATTATTGTTGAACCTTGGAGGTATCTCTTCACTGCGTCCATCTTGTCAGTGCCGGTTTTAAATACAAGCAAAGTAAGCCATAGAACAGGGTCTCACATTCTGTGCCTTTTTATTGAAAGGTAATAAGTTTTCTAATGAATAAAAGACTAGCATATTTTCAAACTTTCTAGTACCAGGTAGCGTAGTTTAAACAGAGGGCTCTTCGGACTTTCGACACTAATGTTGCAGCATGATGCTGGCTAGCTGTGATCAGGAGGTTTTCAAAGATTTCATCTCATGTAATTTAAAAACGTTTTTGAACAACCTTTGATGTTCTAATTAGTCTAAGATGTGCAATGGACATTAAAATTTATTGAGAAACAATTATTAACAGCAGCTAATGTTTCAAATAAAAAAAGCAGCAGTAAATACCTTTGTAAAAGCGTGAGTGTAACTTTTCTTTAATTAAACTACAAACTGCATTTATTAACCTTTATCATTTCTTCCATTTCCTTCAAGCAAACCGATCCGTCGTTGTCAACGTCATACATGTTAAAGGTCCAACGCAGTTTTTCATCGAACGAGCCTCGGCTTGTAACCGACAGAGCGCACATAAACTCACGAAAATCCATCTTGCCGTTTTGATCCGTGTCGAAGGTTCTAGTAAATGAATGGCGTATATATTTACTTACTTCTTCTGTAACTGTTTCACCTGCAATTGTTTGTATATTTTAGTACAGAAACAAAAATTTTAGTAAACTTTTAAAATGGCAAAACAAAATCCCTGGGTCAAAGCATATAATGCTATGGGTGTAATCGCTAACAGTTATGTGCAACTTACGCGAACACTCTTTCGGCGTACATCGACGGTTCGACATTTGGAAACACTTCGTGATGAAGATCGGTAAACTCATCGAGCGTTAAAGTCCCATTTGGGCAGTCTCGCATAAACGACTTGTACCATGCCTGAATTTCCGATTCGGTAAATTCAGTGCATTTCACAAGGTCATGGAGATCAGACGGACGCAGCTGGCTTTTGCTTTGACCCATTGCACTTTCTGATCACCTGCTGCTTTTTGACCTGTAACACATGAAATGTGGATAATTCTGAAATATTGTTCTAGCCGACCAACATCCCTTTTTCATTCATCCCTATTTATTGAATATTGTGGCAATGATGCAGATGAAATACTTGAACATTCTTATTATAGATTATTGCACACTGCTGATGAGCTTTATGTCGTTTGTACAACGAGCGTGAAGAACCTTAGTTGACAGATGCTGCTGATAAGCACAGAAGGAAATCGATTTATAAGATGTATTATGTGGAATTAGAAACATAATCACAAAACTAGCGCTCTTGCGTTTTTTTACAAATATTTCAATAAATATTTCATTGGCCGCTTTTGACAGTTGAAGCAAATTTGTACTATCCAAGATTGCTTAATACAAACCTTAAATTGTTATTTGCAAAGGTTTTTGATCTAGCATAGCATGAAGAAATATTTTACTACTTTGCTGTTGTAAATCACAACTGGACCCAATCCAAGGACTAAAGCAGAATCTACGGCCTGGCACCATTACTTTTTAAAGCACACAAAACCAAAATAGTAAAAAATCTATGCCCGAAAATTGTTTGCATCGTTTTGTCAAGAAGCATAGCACTGTTTGTGGGTGCGTAATCCTCATTTTACATGAAGCAAGTAAGTCTGGTAACTAAGTGGTTTTGAGAACTAGGTAAGCTTTAACGGTTAATTAGACAATCATAGCCACCCCTTTTGTGGTGGTTTTGTGAAATGCTCAATGAGGTTTTAGGAGATTTCGTCTTTTGGGGGCCAATGGTCAAAACCGCAAATTAGTACTTAGTAAAAACTTGGCAAATCGATTAGCATTCCCAAGCAACAGCTCAATGTGTCGCAACAGCTAACATTCTACTGGTACTTTTAACGTCGCCTGTGTATTGTATTTTGCGTCGAATGCTTTTTTTCACCCAGCCACGTTTTTTAAATGTAGAAAAAAAATCCCTTTGATTAATATAAATAAGAAACACAGCAAAGAAATGTTCAAATACAAAGTACATAGTTTATTTTAAACGACACCAGTAAAACGGCAAAATGCAAGTATAAACAGTATCCTGTTAAAGCTGTTAATTCAAAGCACTGTGCTAATAAATAAGACGCTGGAAATTGTGTTTAAAGACAAGGTAATCAGATACACATCATAATATGATTGCATTGTATTTGTTTATATTGCATTAAGGTGGTAAGTCGAAACAGGTTAATAACAGCCAGGTTGACCTCGCCAGGAAACGTCTACATTGATTCAATGTTTGCAATGGAGCAAAACGAATAACAATCCACGCAATGTGTTTTGCTTGATTGACTATTTCTGTTCTTGCGAGGTGTCGGCTGGGCGTTGGCCGCCGATTTGCAGCAGCATAACTAGACTCGGGTCTTGACTGGCGGCGATTTTGAACTCTTCAACGGTGATTTGGTTATCCCCGTTTTTGTCCATCCTGTCGAATATCCGGTCGACCCGTTCTTGTGCCGAGAGCCCGTCAGTAACCACTCGTTTTAACATGTCGTCGCCCACCATTTTGTAGATGGCCTGAAAAACAGGTAAATTAGTGCTAACGTACTGCATCGTTAGAAAAGTTTTACATTTTTTAAGTGTATATTGAGGTGAAAGTTGACAGCACAATAAACCTGCACGCATACATTTACAGATACGATTATTGCCCCTTTACCTGAATGATTTCGAGCATTTCCTTCTTCGTGACATGGCCGTCGTTGTCCATGTCGTACATGCTGTACGCCCAGCGCAATTTGTCTTCGAAACTTCCGCGCGATGTCACTGAAAGGGCACACAGGAACTCACGGAAATCGATGGTGCCATCATGGTTTGTGTCGAATGTCCTACAAAGAAAAACACCGGACTAAAAAGAAAAGGTTTTCCGTTGTTTTGACAGTATCATTAAGTAAACACTGGTCAAAATGTGAAGTACATTTGTCAAGTATTGATTCGTTGTCGAGTATAACGCAATTACCATTGAGTTGCGCATAATTGCAAACCTGGTAAGGCTCTACATCTAGTTATGTATTTCCCAAGGGACTCTTTGGGATCCTACAGTCTTTCAACCCAATTCAACATGCCAAAAAAAGGTTGGCTTAAATGCCAAGCCCCAGGATATCTGCAACCCAAAGTCTTTTCGCTTTTTTATGTGATTGCCGTTTTACTCCGTTGTTAAAAAATAGGAATTCGAAACCACCACCAAATGTCACGAATCATGACGCAAATCTTAAGGATTCTTTCAAACTAATTTGAGTAGACAAGTGGTTACGGATAGCAGCCAAAGCACATNATGGTTTGTGTCGAATGTCCTACAAAGAAAACACCGGACTAAAAAGAAAAGGTTTTCCGTTGTTTTAACAGTATCATTAAGGAAACACTGGTCAAAATGTGAAGTACATATGTCAAGTATTGATTCGTTGTCGAGTATAACGCAATTACCATTGAGTTGCGCATAATTGCAAACGTGGTAAGGCTCTACATCTAGTTATGTATTTCCCAAGGGACTCTTTGGGATCCTACAGTCTTTCAACCCAATTCAACATGCAAAAAAAGGTTGGCTTAAATGCCAAGCCCCAGGATATCTGCAACCCAAAGTCTTTTCGCTTTTGTATTTGATTGCCATTTTACTCCGTTGTTAAAAAATAGGAATTCGAAACCACCACCAAATGTCACGAATCATGACGCAAATCTTAAGGATTTTTTCAAACTAATTTGAGCAGACAAGTGGTCACGGATAGCAGCCAAAGCACATATTGCCACCAACATTTACCTGAAGGCATGCTCTGCGAACTTCGACGCGTCACCACCAGGAAAGAATTCCGTGTATAGCTTTTTGAATTCTTCCAAGGAGAGAATACCCGACGGGCAGTCCTTTTTGAAAGACTTAAACCAAAGGTTGACTTCTTTTTCAGTAAAGTCTGTGTTCGTAACGAGGTCGTTCAGGTCCTTGGGGTTGAGCTTTGAATTCTTATGACCCATTTTTACGATTTGTACAAAATTTAAACAGCCGATAAAATATTACACCTGATCCTTCAAAGCAATAAAGGCAGGGTTTGTTTACTTGTTTCAATTGTAGACCAACACGCTCCATGTCTACTTCCTTGTCTTAACATCAACAAACCAATAACATCTGAACAGCTGTAACTGCATGCGCATGGAGAGCTCGGACAAGCCAGCGGCTGTGCTGCTGCTGGTGCGTGAAGCGTGAACTTTATGCGAATGCCTTTTTCACAGAAAATCTTGAGCGCAATTGCTGACCGGCCATCACACTTCCTCGCATATTACAAAACATGTGTTGTCTCGATTGGTTTACCATGCAGACTGATATCTGAGTTTACTCACATCAACCGAGCGCCATTAAAAAACATAAACATACATTTCCACACGTTGAATTAAGTGCCAGAGTCGTAACTGTGCCCAAATGCGAATTAATGTCCTTTGAGACATGCATCAGTGCTATATGCTCCCAGAACTGCTAATTATTCTCGAACGCTTGCCGCGTACAATGCCTTGGGCAGGTGCAGGCTAATATACAATTGAAACAGCTTGGAAACTGTTTTCGGCATCTTAAGTACTACAACTTAAAAGGCATGGTGAAACCGTACTAACTTTCGGCATCAGAAACAACGTGAACTACAGGCTACAAGTTCATGGTAAACTAAGCATGGCAAACTTGCGAAATGCAAATATGGCATATCACGAATCGCGCCCAGGCAAACCAACATTGAGTACCAAGAACAAAGGACACGAAAAACCGCAGGAGACTAAAAAGCGTTTTTTAAGAAATCAACAACGGATTTTGAACAGCTGGCGAATACGTTGTTCAAACTTCCCGTGAAACACTTTTTTTTCTAAATCGTCACCAGGTTATCTGCGACTTAGGGTTTGAGTTGTTACTGGGCGTTTTCTTATGTAAGCTAAAACACACATATATAATATGGAACTAAAACCAATTTATGCCCTTCCCACCTTCCCTAGATGTTTTCTGTTGACCGATTTTCGTAACACACTGATGTCCTGCAGACCTACAACCAATGCATGATTAGACGACGAAGACGTGCAACGACGTAGGCGTAGACGTTATCGCACCAACTTGCCACTGCACGAACGCTTACTGACATGCAAAAGCGATCGTGGCTCTTCTATAAGACCCGGTGGCCTTAATCGTTTCGACCCACAGTTACATCGCATTATCCGCAAGTGGAATGTCAATCTAACTTGTGATTGAATACTCTTCGACTGAATGCAGCAGATGGCGAAGCGCTTTCCCCCTTATCCTCGTCCACTAAATCAAGGATTGGCGGATTACGCTTGGCCTAAAGTGGAGATAGCGAAGCGCACGGTGCTTAATACGGATTAGGTTACATGAAAATCATTCATCACCCAGAAGTATACCTAAGCTCAACCTCATTGCGACAAAGAATGTAAAAATTTGGTAACGGTTGGATATTCGTCATGCTTTGGCAACAGCTTGAAATCGTTTTCTAATTCAGTGGATTTATTCTGACACACATACTCGTTTAAACATTCTTTCACTGCGGCTTCTTTGCCAAACCACTCTTTGCATTGATTACTTCACACGAACACTGCCCACGGGCTTCACCATTCAAAGTACAACACAACGGATGCTTTACCTAATGCGTCAAGCGTGTGACAAGCAAAGGTAATTGACTAAGTCGTCACTGGTTAAAAGCTTCTTCTTGTTATCAATATTGATCACAACACAGACAACAAAGTGATCAACTTCATTCACTTAAAGGGAGATATTCCTGTAAAGGGTCGACGGGCCTTAGATCTCGGCGATTTCTGATTATGACAGAAACAGTCCATGCAACCTATTACAATATTACACTTTCAGAAGCAAGCGACTATGAAATCAAAATGAATCGCTTCTTAGTTGTGCCACGCCTTATTAGCAAACCAAACGATATCTTTTTGCGCCCAACTGGCAGTCAAACGTTCCGCTTGATACACTTCAATAAAATACCAGGTTTGCTTCAAAATACGTATAAATTGCAAAAGTCTCATACTCTATTGATGCAAAGTGTAAGAACCTGTGGATGAACTAACTTGAATCTATTAGTTCTGCACTCGTATGCTGTAAAAGAATACACAGTCGGCTTGGTTAGATCTGTTACACAGTATATCTCTTTGTAGTGTTTAAATCCCATGGTTGTTAAACCCACGGTTACACGTTATTCACAACCAATTGCTTAGCTAATGCAAACAATGAGCAAAAGTTCTTGTGGGCCTTCTGAATAACAGCAGCACAAAAAGTTCAACCACAATTCGGTGTCAAAATCTGCCTAAAGCGATAACAGACAACTCTATGCATTCTCTGCATCATTGATACTGTATTCGTGTGTATACGACGCAAAAACGAACTTTAAAAAGAACGGAAAACCGAAGCATAACCTTTTGACGTACGTGGAAAAAATATGATACATGGGTATTCGGAAAGAACGAAGGGTCATCACAGACACATGGTGGCGGAAAAGATGAAGTCTTACCTGAAATTTGCTGGTGTTTTGTTGCACACAAAGACAGACTGTGATAGTTGGGCACACGGTGAAAAAATAAAATCGCTTTGTTTCGTTGCGTTCCAACTAGGTAAAGGTTACACTCTTTGCAGCACGCGAGCACAGGATCCAAACAAACGGAATTCGTACAAGACTCTTTCTCTAGCTGTTTACATAAGAAGCAAGACAGGGTATAGCACACGACAAGAGGCAAACCTCGGCTGGAGACGAGGGTAAGAAAAGAACAAAAAGCAGAGAGACTAAAACACTGGATATGGAGCGGAAGATTTTGTCGTGGATCTGCAGAGTACGCGGTGATGGTGGTTTAGTATAGTACGTAAGGTCTCGGGACTTCAGGACGAATAAAAACACAAAAAGGTTACCACAGGGAGGAAACAGTACGTTGTGGCGGTATATTGCACAAAGCCGGTGGGTCGGATTTAATACGAAGTACGGGGAATTCAAACGGTTTGGATATTAGTTGACGAATCAAGTTTTCGTTCACCGCCTATTGGGTGGTTGTCATATACAGGTTAGTCTTGTAAAGTCAAATGTTGTTTGCGAACAAAAAAAACAATCGGACATTTTTGTGTCGCTAAGAATGAAAACGCATCCTTCAACGAATAGATGCGGATAAAACAAAAGCAATAAATAGAGTAATAAAAAGCACGCGTAGATAACACATTAGCAGATATCATGATCTTAGCAATATGAATACCATTAAAAATCGTACAATGGCACTCCTGACGCACGGTTTGCTACGTTCTGGCAGCGAAACGGATCGACGATTGGCGTCTCAACAGCGACACCTGCTGTCACTCGTCCATCGCAGCAATCAATCGCTTGAGGTCGCTGGTGAGGACCTCACTCCCTTCCATGCCGATAATTCCGGGATTCTGTGGAAAATAGGTGGGTGTTGAAAAATACAATACCCTGCACATTCCCAAACAATAAAAAAATGCAAAATCGCCAAGAATATTCATATAGTTTACATACATGTAAAGAATATGCATATAGCTTGCATACATACAGCTATAACTTTCTTGCGTTTTTACTTGAAAGTAGTCGCGTTAATTTATTGTAAAGTGAGGTACTTGAACACCAAGTTAAGTACCTCGTCGAATCCACCGACAGAGTTCGATTCTGACTTAGGTGATGCCTGGCCCGATGATGTGGCGTTTTCGTCACCCAACTTTTCGTCAGCGTCCAGGTTTGCTGACGTCATATCGTTGGGGGAGGGGGGCAGATCTGGAAGAAATACAATGGTTTTACAGTGCACACCAGACAAGAAAGAGACATTTTTCTGCGGAATTTTTTTCTGTGAATATAAACCCAAAAAGCAAAAAATGCAAGTGTTGGTTTTCTGCACTCGCGACGGCGCTTATACCTTTAGGAGCTCTGCTCAGGTTGAGGGCGGTCAGCAACGCGGATTCTTCCTGATGGTGAAGATCGTTGCTATCTCCCGAGGCGCTCGATGTGTACTGCGTCATACCGGCTGATGTATACTGCATTTTCTGCGTTTCAAGTGGGCTGTGGAAATACAAG
>QXVZ01034194.1:0-10369 GCA_008931825.1 Phallusia fumigata
GAGGTCTCACACTACAATCATTAGGTAAGCAAACTATAACATATAAAACCTTGCAACTAAAAACATGTTTTTTTTCTAACGAAAAAAAATGAAAAAACTACTTTAGCAGTTTAGGCATATGTGCGACAAAATGGTTAACTAAACCAAAACCAAACTGGTCAGGGTTTTATTTTGGTACACAACAAAAGATGAATAAACCACAATCAACAAAAATGTACATTACAAGTAGCAAGAAACTGAAAACGAAATATTTACCGGTAAAAATGTACTAGTTGATCCAGTCCAACAAAAGGTGGTCCGTTGTCAATGCTGAAACATCCAGAATGTGGAGAAGTAGTGATTTGAAAATGCTGGGTGTCACCATTGTGAATTAAAGATAGAACAAAACTGCCCTTGATGTTGACACTTTCACGGACAAGAAACAAACCCTAGTAAAAAATAATTAAGATATTGTTATTTTCATATGTACTGATATGAAAAGGGCATATTTTTATTCTGTAGGCATTCTAAACACACATTGGTTTGTAATTCCAAAACATAGTTTTATTTCTTTCTGGGCTGTATGTGCCTCAGGGGGTTATAAACTCACTTTATACAGTCAATATAGTGTAGTAATTTACCAAACAGAAATGAAGGTGTGTTTGGGAGTCTGTCTTGAACAATCAAAGCCAAGTATGCACCAAGCTAAGGCAATTGCCATACTTTTTGTAAATTTGAATATATTTCATAACCGGAAGCATTATGCAAAAACATATATTATTAGGGTATAGGGTATAATTTCCAACCAGAAACTGGTTACATAACCCTATATGGAATTGCCCCGCCACTCCAAATATAGCTATCCAAATAATGGGGCCCATTAAGATAAAAATAGAGTCGGCTGTATCACGTAAGTACTGCCTATAAAGTTTATGGACATAAAACAGTTAAAAGGAGTTCTAAAAATATTTGGCAGAACTTGATGTTAAAAAACATTTGACCACAACCTGTGTTGATCCTGACTTTTTTAGATTGTGAATTGCATTGCCACGAGTCAGGCGCTGATGGAACCACAAATCCTGCAGAAGAAATGGTGTTTTCATTATATATATGTACTAACCAATTAATTTTTTTAGCCACACACATTTATTAAATTGTTTTGCAACAATTTTTACCAATTATTGCACAATTATGAAATTGGTCAATGAAAATTACAAGTTTTTGTTCAACATGGTACAAGAGCATTACTTTGGCTTTTGTAAAAACTATATTTACTAGAGAAGTTTAGCGTTTTAGTTTTGTAATAATTTTTAAGGAAGCTCAAGGTAGTTTGAACATGCAAAGTTGATTTGGTGCTACTGTGTCTCTATTTTTTCTTTCACCAAGCAAAATAAGCTCAACTCAAGTGACAAATTAAAGGCAAACATAACCAACAACCATGTTGTTGAAAAAACAGAAATATACAATCTTGTCATCGTTTGACGTTCGACTTTAGGGTCAGAATAAACATTTACCATAGGATACTAACCTCTGCGATATGGGTTCTTTGTTTGGCATTGTAATTTTCATAGTGCTTGATGATTTCTGTGAGACTTTCACCACTTTTTAGTCTTGATGTTATGGACCTTCCACCCAATCCCTTGCTCATTATATTGGTGAGTGTTACTTCTGGAAATAACTTACAAACAGCTAAACATTGCAAGTCCTAAATTCCTATAAAGTAACTGTAACACAGAGTTTGAGAATTAGTATTTTCATAAAATACCAAACAGGTCTTGACTGGATGATTTAAAAAATGTAAGCAAAAGTTGGTTTATCAGAACAAAGAAGTCGCCCAGCATGTTTGCACATCCCCGATATGCCACAATCAATGCCTATATGCATTGTAAACATCACTCTGAATCCAAAAATAGAGCGACTGGAAAAGAATATGGGATAATGTCACAACTGAATACATTGCAATGTGCGAATCACTGACGTTTTAAGTTGTATTTGACTCCCATTAAATTCCTTCTAGTACTTCACAGAAATGGTTTTTGTGCTTGCTTAATACTCAAAACCAAATGGGCACTTGGTCCGCTTGGCAATACATTTTGATGTGCCGCAACTTGTAAATATTGCAGGCAACACACTTAGATACAGTGCAACTTGAATGGTCCGCTTGGCATCTGGAAATTTTTTTTTACCCTGTCACTAATACCTAAACACAATAGCACTACTTGGCAAAGATAACATCAAGAATTGCAAGTTTTGCCCCTCCTATATGTATTACTCACAGTACCAAAGGTGTTACCTGCAGTATTTACAATTTAACTCATTTCGCCATCAATTGCATTACCTTCAGTATTTGCAAGTTTTACCCATTAAAAGGGTTATATGCAGTATTTACAAGTTTCGACGCATCAAAACAGGTTACCAAGCAAACCAGGCACATTACCAGGCAGACCAATTGCACCAAGAGGACCTGTAGTTTTGAAATGCACTGTACGACAACTCCTAATCACCAAAAAATAGCCTTCCTAACAAATCTAAATGCACACTAATGAATGCTTTGCCTTGTGTTGTGAATGACATTATGGGTCTTCTCACAAAGCATGGTGATAAAACATCTACAATAAGATGGAAATACTTTACATTTACCCTTATTCAAGCTAAGACAAAGTAAGGAGTAAGACATTTATCAGAAATAAGGACAGTAACATTTTCGAAGATGCTATTGTTTAATATAAGGACAAATCTTAGGAATAAGGATGTTTTTGACCTAGGTACTTCTGTACTTTTAACACTGGACTAAAAATTAGGCAAAAATAAAAAAAGGTTGACGTTAAAATTAGTAACCACAAAATAGAATAATAGCTTCCATAAGCAAGTAGCGCTGGCACTTGTCTATCTTGGCACCCTTGTTGGATTCTTGCAAATTTATTCAATCGAAAATATATTATAACGAAGCCTCGAAAAATGGTAAGAAGGTTCATTAAAACTAACTGAAGTAAAACGTAAGAATGTTTTTTTTTCAAACAAAACGACATGTTTAATGCTAGAATACTTTATTTTCGACAGCGATTTGCGAAAAATAGCAATAAAACTTCAGAAAAAATTTAACGCATCCCACCTTTCGCACACCGATAGTCTGCCACCTTCATCCGAAGCACTAGCAACAGATTTCCGGGAAGATTTTCGTTTCTGTTTACGCATATGTAGTATCTATGGTTTACGATTTGTGACAAACGACATATAAAAGCAAAGAAGTGTAAAATAAACCAAACTTTGTATCAAACTGATTACATTTTAATGTAAAGTTTCTGTTTGTAAAAAGCAATTTAAAGAAAAAACGTTTAAAAGCAAGTGCGAAGTTTGTGTAAAAATTCTTATTCAGCTAAACTATTTTTAATTATTCGTAATGAAAGAACCATATTTGCAAGCAAATAGTGTTTGTGCTTCTTCTGCTTGCTCAAAGTAATATTTGAAAACGCAAATATTATGAAGAAAACTTTTCCGTAGATATAACCCGACAGGCTCCATTTTTTCGCGTACAAAGTGAAACGTCAATCAAATTGCTATGGCGCTGGTGATCAACGTGTATTCGTGTTTTTGGTTGCTACTTTTTAAGTTTTAGTTAAATTTGAAACAGCATATCGCATAGATAAAAGATTGGGGGTTCAAGAAACGCGATAATACTTGTGCAATTTGATATGTACCACGAGTTTCTTAAAAATGAATGATTTCCGTTAAATTGCGTCTATTTGTCGCCAGTTTGAAGTTCTGTTTAATTTAATTTGCCTGTTGGCTTGTGCTGGAATAAATTAGGTCTATGCATTGTTTTTTTAACAGTTATGAACGTAATAGGTATACAGTAGGACAACAACTCAACATAGGACATCTGTTTCTTGGTGTTGACTTCTTAGAGACAGAATGTCCACAGACAAAAATGTTGCCAAGTTNAGTAGGACAACAACTCAACATAGGACATCTGTTTCTTGGTGTTGACTTCTTAGAGACAGAATGTCCACAGACAAAAATGTTGCCAAGTTGGCGAATGTGTGGCTAGGCTCGGAGACAGGTTTGCTGAAGTCTGTAGATTTGTGTAAAAAAGTTGCAACCAATCATTTTGAACAGGACAAGTATGGAAAAGACCATGAGATTTGTTCCATGTGCTGGGCAGGTAAAGACAAAACAAAACTCTACACTGGACATAAAAGTGGAGCAGTTCGTTGTTTTGACTTGGCAAATGGGAATTACACTACAACACACCTTGTTCCCAACTTTCAAGGTGACAATGAAAAACTGGTTGGATTAAACTGTGTCAATGACTTGTTTCTAACTTGTACATCAAAGGGATGTGTTCAGCTTTGGACAGGTGACAATGGTGATGTGACTACAGAGTTTCCTGCAGGAGATGATGTGACATGTATAAGTTACAATGAGGCTACACATTGTATTGCTGCTGGTGGCAAAGAAAACCTGATGAAAATTTGGGATTTAAATAGCACAAAACAGCCTGTTTTTAGATCCAAAAATGTGCCACCAAATTGGTTGCAGCACCGAATTCCAGTTTGGGTAACAAGCATCCTGTTCCTACCAGACCCTACCAAAGTACTTACAACCACTGGGACCCATAATGTAAGAATCTACGACATCAAGAGTGGGCAGCGCAGACCTGTACTAGAGACCGAATATTCTGAATATCCGCTCACAGCTTCTGCTTTGTTACACAGCAATAACAACCAAGTAATTGTTGGTAATACAAGGGGTGAAATGGCCTCGTTTGACCTCAGGAAAATGAAACAAGTCCTTCGATGCTTTAAAGGCTTTGCTGGGAGTATTCGAAAGATTGTGTGCCATAGGAGTTTGCCATACATTTTTTCCTGTGGTCTTGACAGGTATCTTCATGTTCATCGTGAAAACCAGCCTAAACCAATCCACAAAGTGTATCTAAAATCAAAGTTAAATTGTTTGTTGGTGACAGACGCAGACATTGAAAGATCAGACGGTGACAGTAAAAAATCAAAACGAAAAGTTAATGATAGTGATGATGAAAGAGAGCTTTGGGATAAGATGGACCAAATATCTGATGATGATTCAGATGAACTGTCCTCCGACAGTGGTGCAGATGTTAATGAAAACTTTAACACGAAAAAAAAACGACCCAAACTTTCTTAATGCCACTTTCCTAGTTTTGTTTAATAATACATTACTACCTTGCTGCTAATGGACACCTGACAGTATCAAATTGGTCTTTTGTAATGCATGCAAATCCGTTTAATTAATAATTTATTGTATGGCAACAAAAATACTTTTTTGAAATGCTGCATTTGTTTGTTGTTTGTGACATTGGACCAGGTTCCTTGCAAAACCAATACTGGATGAAAATTTGTCATCTTTTTCAGCTCCTCTTTGTATAATTTTACTGTTGATTCGAATGTTGATCTAGTGCATAAAGCCCTTGCAAGCACTACTATATTTTTCTCATCGGTTTCTACTCTTCTGCCAAGATGTTGTCTGTCACAGATAGTCAAAGTAAGTTTGTTTGTTTTCTTCATGGTAACTTATATAAATTTTTACAGTTGGATAATTGCTCCCTTTGTGATTTCAGAAATTGGAATTGGACTCACTGGATTTGGGGCATTCTTTTTATTCCTGGGAATGGTTCTCCTTTTCGACAGGGTTTTACTCGCGTTTGGAAATGTAAGGGGCTAAATAAATCTTGTCAGTAAATAAAAGTTGTTGCAGATACTGCTTAAAACAAAATCAGTTTGTATTTTATTCAAGGGATATATTTTTCGCATTAAGTCAATTTTGTATTCAATAGCATTTTGTCGTTTGTATTTGAATAAGAAACTAAAAATGTTAAGTTGCTCTGTGACAGATCTTGCTTTTCTTTAAACACATATCATTGGTCGCTGGGCTAAGATTTTAGTCCCCGCAAAGTGTTCAACCTGTTTAATGTTAAAGTTACTGTTTCTAACACGCAGGTTGAAATAACGAATTTGTGTTTTCAGTTGCTTTTTATCAGTGGATTGTCNGAGGATGCAGAATCATGGGGCCAATTCTATTGATAATTTACATCTAACATCCAAACAAAAATTGTCTGTTGTTTAAGCATGACACCAATAATTACTTTTCGAAAATTACAGAAGGGGAAACCAGAACTGGTTGGTGATTTCAAAGAGGCACAGACAACGAAAAAGGTTAAGAATCACTGCCTTAAGTTAAAGAACTCTGCTATAAAGCAGCACATCCATGACAGTTTTATGGGAGGTCACACATTTGTGACAAAACAAACACTTAGCCCTCGTTTTTTATTGTTAGTAACTAAACCTGCTTTTGTTCTTTAAGTTAGTAATATTTGTATGATAAAAGCCACAAAAAGCGTTTAATGACTTTTTGTTATTCTCAGAAGATTTTAGCCGAGCATCACTTATAAATGTTCGGCTGAGCACACAATATCAAAATACAATATCAAATATTATGCACTCATCTCTATGCTTTTGCACATACATTAACAAGACCCTACGCAAATTCATCACTTTGCCAATGTCATAACGGTGTCAACGACAGCTTTTAAGTGGTTTAAATGTAGTATTCCGGACATTACTGACCTCTTAAACCTTGTAATGATGCCCTCCACAAGATTGTCGATAATTCCTGGACACTGTGTATCAGCCTCCTTCAGTGATTTCATGATACCATCAAGTGCTGGGCGACGAACTTCATTTTCAAACCTGTTTTCTTTAAGCTGATCAAAAGCCATGTGTTGGTCGTGGTTACAAAATGAGTTCGTACAAAAATCAGAAGGTTTCAACGAAACAAAATTTATGACAATTTTTAAAGTAAATTTGCAAACCACTTCTTTGTTTCTTAGACAAACCAAACCTTTAAAAAATTATAAATTTCTATTTTAATGTTAATTTATCATTTAAAAATGCTAATAACAAAACAACATCTGGAAACAGTATTTATAACAAAATGCTTTCATGATAGACTAAAGTGCTACAAAAAGAAACAGAACATTTCGCTTGAATAAAAAATCCCTGCATTTTACTGACCAAAAAGTAATAATAAATCATTACATAACATTGCACCTATTGTTTTCCACATACCTGCCTAATAAGTGGCTCTAGGAGTTCAGTTAGGGTTTTGGATTGCATAGTGGGTTGGTGACTCTGTATGATTCCCTGTACATTGTTATGGGATCGAACAGTATCAAATTGCCAACCATCAGAATTGTTGTCATCTTCTTCAACCTCACTACAGGAAATCAAACATACAACTGAACACACATGTGGCTACAAAGTAACTATTTTCATCTCTAAGCCCAGGGGTTGGCAACCTATAGCACCAAAAGACTCATTTGAGCCCATTTTTGCCTGGCTGCAGCCAACTTGATGTCACAACCAATTTACTCCCTAATCTGAGCAAAGATAAACAGTAAATTGAGTTTTCATTTCAAGATAAAACATATTGATACTTGACAATGCAGCAAAGTTTTACAAAAATGGGAAGTTTGACATGGAGTCGAAAAAGAAAAAAAATCAACATTTGTTTTTCCCCAATATTTTGGGATTGTATAATTTCTAACATTAAACTGGGCAGACAGTTGCAAACAATCGCTTTGGGCAAAAGATGTTGTTGGCTGACTGCGCTTTACTAGTTAATTATGCTATGCACAAAAAGTTTAGGATTACTTACTCTCCAGATTCTCCGGAGCTTTCCGAGTCATTGTTGTGAACTTTCCATGCTTTGTATCTGTCGATAAGCTCCACTAGATGTGATGTCTTCTTTGCTTGTTTCAAGAACTTGTGCTTCAGCAGATCCTTTGCTGGTGGTCGCTGCACAAAACAAGTTACAGTAACAATAATGGTTTTAAAGCAGTAAAATGTCATAGCTCCTGAGTTTAATCAAACTGACACTAAAGCTATGTCCCAATGGATATATATGTTTGCAGCTGAAATGGTTTATAATTGTTTAGAACCAACACACTTTACATTCAGCGAGCCGCAGAATCAGTTAGTCCAGTAGTGTCAATAATATGATGCAATAAACAACAGTTGTAGAAGCAACACAATTATAATATTAATCAATATTGGGTTTTCGTTTGATTCTTTGTAGTTGTCACTAGGTGACGTTACAACACAGTGGGAATAACATTGATACATGAAACAAACTTCAAATATAAGGTAACAACTCTCCATCAATTTGTGACAATACTATTCAGATAGAAGAATCACAAAAAACATGCCAGCAAGCCGCATGTGGCTCGTGAGCGACAGTTGTTGTTTTACACTATAAACCCACCACCTAAAAAGGTTTTTTGACTTACAAACTTTGGTTCTTTGTTAAGGCAAGCTTCGATGAACTGTTTGAAATCTTTTGAGTAGTTTCCATCAAGTGTTGGGGGATTGTTCTTTGGGATGAGGAACAGAACTCGCATCGGATGGAGATCTGCGTGTGGTGGTTCCCCTTTCGCTAGTTCAAGGGCTGTTATTCCGAGTGACCAGATGTCAGCCTGCCCAAAAACATGTGTGATAACTATACCTGGTCACTAATTGTGTGGTTAGGTTTGTTACCTTGGTAACATAAGGTGTAAAAACAATCACCAGAAATTACTTGTGTAAGTGAACTAATCACATGCAAATAGAAACGGCTGAAAAAATGGCCTGGTTGTTGTATTTGCTACATATGAGCCATATTTGTATTTTGACCAGAAATGTTTCCCCAAAGACCCTTTACAGGAAGTTTAATCGAGTGCAGACGTAGGTCAGATCATCTGTAAAGGGCCAAAAATCTTAATACAACATGTATACTAACTTCCTACACAAGAAAACAGGGCAAAATAATCACTAGTATAGATTAAATACAATCTGATCACAAACATATATAAACTGATGAGAGTAGTTTTCCATAAACATTGTGCAATCCTGATGTAATCAATGATTTGCATGAAATTATGTATAACGAGGAAAGCCCTCTGTGGCAATATTGGTTATTGGTAAATACAGTTCAAACTATTAGGGATGTTATTTGATCCATGGTGAAATAAAGCAATGATGTCATTAATTTTTTTATTTTTGGCATACAGTTGACTCCAAGCCATGTTGTTCCCAGTGCCAGATAGGGGCAAGTGATGTAAACAAATGCATATAAGTGATGCAATGTACTATACGACTAGATTTCCTCAGCTGACAAAACAAATGTCATTCGAGTTTGGTAGATTATAAACACTTTAAACACAGCCAAGACCCGATAAGAAGATACAAGCCCGTACTTGTGGGTAAAATGTGTTTCGACAAATGCTGTTGTCATCAGTAGGAACAACAATTGTCGAAACATTTAAATTTTTTTACACACAAGTATTAGATTTCTATTGAGACCATTTAAAACTGTAGATTGTGTACCACAAGGTTTCTACACCTTTTTAGTATTAATAAATGTTTCTTGCATTAACACATAGCCAAAACGTATACAAATTAAAACTATTATTATGGGCTAAATTGTTTTTCATCCATTTACAAGGCATGTCAAATTTAAGTTAATAGTCAGAGTTATTGCAAAGTTTTCCAGTCGAGCGTTTCACACCTTGAAGTCGTATGCTGATTGTTTGATGACTTCAGGTGCCATCCAAAATGGAGTGCCCACAAAAGTGTTCCTCTTGATCTGAGTGTCTGTGAGTTGGCCAGCAACCCCAAAGTCAGCCAGTTTAACGTCACCACTTTCGGAGAGTAGTACATTGGCCGCTGCGGAAAACAGGAAGATTTAAAGGTCAACTACTGACAGAAACAAACTCTTAAAAGGTCAGGCGGGATGAAGAAGCTTAATATGACAGGTAGGTTTGACGTCTTCTATACTGCAAGGTTCATTTGTCCCATGCAGAGAAGCTGTTAACATTGCATTTGAGTACTGGTATGATTTTTAGTTTCATAATGTCCTTTTAATTGACAGCAAACAGCAAATCATGCAAATAGTATGCTCTTTTCTACTTGTGGAGCTAGGAAATAATAGGCTATGTCCGATTTGTAAAACATTCAGACAATATACTTTGTAAAAGTATTAATATTATTGTTTTTTACATATGGGCAGCAGTTTGCACTAATGTTTTTACATATAGGCAGCAGATTGCACTTAATTACCTTTTACATCTCTATGCAGTTTCCTCTCACTGTGAAGATATTCGAGACCCTTGAGGATTTCACGTAGAATTGTTGCGATGAATGGTTCCTCGAAAAAACCTGCTTTCATCTAAACAGACCAGATGGTAAACATCTATGACAACTACAGTAGTTGACCCCACAATATTTAAATACATCTTACCAAGTCCAGCGCAGATCCTCCTCCAAGATATTCCATAATAATCCATAACTTTGTGCCCTACAATACATGCAAACATTAAAAG
>QXVZ01034196.1:0-15813 GCA_008931825.1 Phallusia fumigata
TGTGTACACGCATCACAGCAAGCTTTGTAAAGGACGTCATTTTAATCTTGTCTTGTGTAATTGACAGTGATAACAAACATAATTTAAGAAACGTAAGACTTTTTATTCCTATAAAGTCCAGACAAATTCGTTTCAACAACATCAATAAACTGTTCTAAATATCTGTGCTCTTCAGTTATGCCCGGTTACAGCAACACACATTTGTGTTGATTTTACAGAAATACAACTGAGCAAAGGTCTAGTAGTTAAAATACCAATTGGTCTAACAAAATATTTCTTTGCATATAAGTAACTTTATACTACACTGACAACAGAACTAAATCAACTGTTCAATGCTTTGCTAAAAGTAAAAGGTCTGTTTCGACCAGTTACTAGGAAACGCTGTGTTGCCATTATCAGCCACGTCTTGTCGCCATCAGTGGAGTCTTGCATGCTAAAACAGTCCGGAATAGCCAAACCGGAGTAGTTTCCTGCCTTGCATATATCAAAGTGCCCATATCAGTTTATATTCAAATCGAAACCTCATCCTTTATGCGATACCATATCGTCGCAAATGTTCCCTCGGATAAACTTGTTTTTCCAAAATATAGTATTAAATTCCTTTCATCAACGACAGAAACAAAAGAGAAAACCAGTGGGATATATCGTTGCTCTTAAACTGGGTTTAAATAAACAACAAACCGTACCTAATAATTTTACCCAATTGTTCTTCATGCAATAATCAAAAAGACAACAAACCCAACTAAAAGTTTCAAAACGCCTATCACTGCTCGTAGCAAAAGCTTTACAGGCCGTCTACCTGTTCACACATATACATAGGTGTACAGCTACACTGAGTGCATTAACTGTACCGAGCCATTTGCATTATTCAGTACGCGCTGCCTGAGAACTGCATGCGCTTACTGGACATATGCGAGGTTACTCCGAAATTCGCTGCATTTGCATACGAGTAAGGCTATTCATCTACGCAGTTTTCGTTTATCAGCAAATCCTCTTTAGATGTGGAAACGCTGCCTGGGCTGAATATGATCCCAACTTTCCTGTGTCCGCAAAATGTCTCGCATAGTCAGCTAAGCGATCCCAAGGGCGCCTGTCTTTGGTATGACAGCAAACACATTACTGCTCTATCAATTTGCACCCAATCAATTCCTCATGACAAGTAATACCAGCATAGCAAGCCAAATTGATATCACAACAGCCCTCCGGGCCAAACCAAGGGTCACAAGGCTTTGGAAAATTAATTTGGAACGCTGTAACTAACACAAACCCTTGTTAGTTCAAACCACACCAGTTTCCTGAGCATAGAACCCGAGGTAAACTTTTAGTTTTTCATATTCAGGAGGCCTACTTAACTTGTAAGCGGTCTGTTGTTGACCATGTAACCTTGTTTCGTTTCAAACAAACAACATCGGCCCCAAATGTTTATTTCACACCGGGACGCGATTACACTAAAGGCGAAGTTGTAATGCGGATAAATGGGTCGATGGTTTGCCTGCGTAACCTGCTTGACAATTTAAACTAATGGTGTAAATCCTTTAAAGCCTTGTAGGCAAAAATGAATTGTTGGATAAAGATTACCAACGGCAGTTTGGATTATATCTCGCAAAAATAGTTTGTTGTTGCTTTTAGCCTCAGAGTTTACAGTAAAATTGTAAGCAGGTTTGTCTTGCAGGTAGACTTTTATTTTTTAAGGCAAGAAACACAATGAGTAACCACATGGCCCATTATTTCCCTTATGAAACGTATTTAGTTTTGTTTACAAGCTCTTTGGTACAAAATTATACAAGTTAGCGGTGTGTAAAACTTTTTGTTTCAATTTTATTATACAGAACGCCTTTCCTCCATTGTAACAACCCAAACACAGCACTTTCATTAGGAATGCATTTGTTGCAGGCCTCATCAAACCGGCAAAAAAACAGAAGAAATAAAAATCGATTGCATTCCGAAGCAGATCGGAATACCACAGGGCGCCTTACTCACTCCAGTGCGCTCCTCTTTGTTTCTTTTTTATGAGCGACCGGGGATAATCGCCCCCGTAATGTTTTCGCTATTAGTTTTTGAGCGCTTCGCCAGCTGGTAGTTTGACGACAGATGGAGGAAAGAGCAGGCGGGCGGGAGGGCTGCCGTGCGACCACTCTCTTCTCTTTCCACTGACAACTGTTCTGCAATACCCGTCGCAAAAATTTTGCCTTGTGATATTTATTTACTGGCTGTGGGCCAAAAACCCTAACAAAAAAATTATTTAGACGGTGTTTCACGCATTTTACCCAGAAGTNGGAATACCACAGGGCGCCTTACTCACTCCAGTGCGCTCCTCTTTGTTTCTTTTTAATGAGCGACCGGGGATAATCGCCCCCGTAATGTTTTCGCTATTAGTTTTTGAGCGCTTCGCCAGCTGGTAGTTTGACGACAGATGGAGGAAAGAGCAGGCGGGCAGGAGGGCTGCCGTGCGACCACTCTCTTCTCTTTCCACTGACAACTGTTCTGCAATACTCGTCGCAAACATTTTGCATTGTGATATTTATTTACTGGCTGTGGGCCAAAAACCCTAACAAAAAATTTATTTAGACGGTGTTTCACGCATTTTACCCAGAAGTGCTTAAAAAGTAATTGGTTGAGTTGATGTAAATAATGCACCGTCTTCGAAATGTTTGAACTTTTGTAAACCGTCCGACCAAAAACAGACAAAACTGATAGCAAATCGTTTCAGAGCAAAAAACTAAAATTTTGTTAAGCAGCCTTTAAAATTAAAGAACAGTTTTATAAAATCTTACAAAACAACTTTGGGCCCGTTTCAGTTTGGTGTACCCAAAAGTCAAAACAAGCAAGTTAACCAGATTAGAACCCTATTCATAAAAACGTTAAACCGGTTTTATCAACAAGTTTTGTGTAACATACTGTGGTTTAATCACTCAAAACAGACGAGCGATTTAAATCTGTTTTAATGTGCTATATCCATCATGTCATTTTGTGTGTTAACGTTGTTTTCTTAGATTTGTTTGTACGAAGTCCCACCAAACAAGCAAATTATGCTGCAGACAGCAATGCACGTTGTTGCATGCAGCCCACACTTCAATCAGACGTTGGCAGAAGATGACACCAAGCATTGCACGACCGAGCGACGACGCTGTACCAGTCAGCACACGTCAAGCGAAGGGCAGAGGTCAGGTCTCAATCGTAACTGTATTTCCCCGTAATGTGTAGGAAGTCAAAACAGCCAACATACACGCCCGGGAATGCAACGAACCATGCCTTACATGGGGATTCCAACTGACTAAATGACGACCAATAACCAATAATGTGCCAAGTTGCAAAAAAATGCGAGGGCCGTCCACGTACCTGCCAGGCCCCCACCCTGTTTCTTTTAGACCTAAAAAAGCTGGAGCCACAGTTAGATCGCGAATTGATGCCTCGGATATTAAGTTTTTTTGCTGAGTTTAAGGTTTAAGTTTACAGACAACAAACTTCTAAAACAATAAATGACAAAAGTGAATTAAATTTTGTCGCTAAATGTTGGCAACGGTGTTTAGGACCAACGTGCCCCAAACTTCGCAAACTGTCACGAAAAAACCGATAATGTTTAACAAATCGATCACGATCGTCGCAACTACGAAAGGCATGCTATCAACCATACTTTTCACGTTTACGTTGCATACACAATCAATTTGAAGGTATGACAGTTGGAAGTTCATCGTAACAACGAATTTATTATCCTGTAAAATTTGGTTTACCCTCATGTATGGAAATTCCGTTATAAAAACAGCAACACGTTCTACCCGCCCCAGTTCATTGCAGTTCAAACCGAACTTCCAGGTTACTGTGACGCAGCGCACACGTCACAAAGGACAATGGTGGCTGGTGGAACGTCACATCCGTTAAAGGCAGTCCCACCACCCCTGCATAATGGCCTTTAGACTTTGTGTGTACATTAAGTTAGGTTCAGAGAATTTTGTGTGAAACTCATCAACGAGTAGTTTGCATACTGACAGAAGAATACCTGTCCTTGGGGAACTCACAAAGCTTTTTTTCTCAATTTTAACTGATTGGTGATTGAAGATAATTCTGACCACGTTATCCCTTCACACAAACTTTTTTGCGGTAATTCTTTACTTTTGTCTCACGAACTTGTTAGTAAGTATTATAATTTCTTGGTGGGTAAGTCTTGTTAGAAAGGGTATTTTCTGTTTGTGGTGCCCACTATGGACTTTCTATGCCATTTTCAAAAGCAGATCAGGCTTTTAAACACGAAACACTGAACCAGTGTCAAAATCCAAACCGCAAAAATATAAACGGAAACTGGAAACCAGGCAACAACCTATCCTCCAGCACACAAACCAATGAAAAAAATACAATTTCAATGGTTTTAATAAACGACTTACCAAATGTCTAACATTTAAACAGCACTACAAGCGTGGCAATTTTGGTGCATTCCCACGCAATCCGTAGGTTTGGTTGGCACATGTCTACAACGCTCGCAAAATCCACAGATGGAGGTCATTTCGCACTTGTAGGTCCTTAGATTGTGTGGAAGGACGCAATACGGAAGAGGAGGATNCCGTAGGTTTGGTTGGCACATGTCTACAACGCTCGCAAAATCCACAGATGGAGGTCATTTCGCACTTGTAGGTCCTTAGATTGTGTGGAAGGACGCAATACGGAAGAGGAGGATCCTCCTTGCCATCGCGTCCTGTTTTGACTAACGGAGGAAGTGATGCAATAATTAAACCCGACACACGTCATTACTTCTCGTCACGACTGTGAGTTGCAAAAAGAAAACCAAAACAACTTGAAGATTTTAATTTGCTGTACGTTCATGTTGACAACTTGATTATAAAGAACATTTTAGTTTGTGTTACACGACCCATTACCTTCGAGACAAAAGGAACGTTTTTTTCTAGGTGACAAACACAAGTTTTGGGTATTTTTCTATTTTCCTGTGGGACGTTTTTTTGGCCCCCATTGGAAACACAAGTACTGTCGCACAGTTACCTCTTGAGCCCCTGTGACTAATTTAGTAAAGCCTCAGATAGGCTGCGACCAAAGGTTCCAAGCCTATGTCCTTGCTTACCAGTTCGGCTCACAGCAGTTAATCGTTTTAAGCAGCCGCCGGTTTCAGTGTTACTCAAGTTCACAGCAGGTGATCAGGTTACCGGATTTTACCACACTCATTTTGGGCGCTCATACCATATCCCCACAACACGCTTATAGACGACACTCTTGACTACATCCTTGCCATACAACCGTGTTCCAGGATAGACTGAACTCAACATATAAATGTAACATATCCAGTTTATTGTCTGGTCACAAAACTCTGAACTGGAACAACTAACTCATGCCTACACAGTTCATATCCGAACACAACGAGACGCGAACTGTGGACCCGAGCGAGTTTCCGTCAGATCACGCTCGTCACGTGTCACGTGACCCGCTCTTTGCCACGTGACAACCGGATTTCAGACTTTGCGGATCTCCAGCAATTTCAGTGGCACAAATTCGTCGCCGCACACACGCATAAATGGCAAAAACTTTTTTATTTCTAAATTTAAATATTTTTTTGCAAATATGGTTAAAAAAGTTGTTGTTTTCCGACAGGGTTGGAGTAGTTAGATTGTTAATTAACTCACTGTGCTAAAGTATACTTTCATGGAGGCTTCTTTCATGTTTTATGATTGTTTATACAACATGCTATACTAAAATATAATTTTCAACCTATCTCTAAACGGCTCCTTTAGCATTTTTACACAAAAGCTAAACAGGATTTAATTGTGGTTTACTATAAAAAGGCCGCTGCATATAATTGCATACGATTCTCCTTCTAACCACAACACCACAAACATTTGAATATCTAACCAACTCTAACAGCGTCTCCCTGTACTGTGGTTGGACATTGTCTATACACCTTAATTCATTACCACAACATTCGGGCCATTATCCAAATCCGACCAATGGTGGTTGCAACTCGGTTAAGACAGTATTGGAGTAAAATTGTTTCACGTCTCTCACAGCCAAATATTTTACACTATCGAAACGTTTGAACAAGCTTCCTCATTGCTTCAAACAAACTACAATGTTTAATAACTCTACATATAACTTATATTAAGAACAAACAAAAAGATAAATCATGACTACATTCTTGATATGCATATTTTATTCACTTTAAGTTACCATTTGACTCCAAAAATTTACGGCACTCCTTTTCAATGCAAGTGGCTTAAGTATGGCTCCGCTTACTCAAAGCACTTCTAACCTTTGACCATAGGAACTGGCCCCTGAACTTCCAAAACAACCAAAGAACAACATCTCGAAGCCCGCGCGCGATTCACTGCACAGAATGCATCCCACCCTTATGATCAACTCGGCGAAATCGATTTGGTAGCGCGGACACAATATGTCGACGGTCGATACAACGACAGACGACATTTGCGGCTTCTAATACCTTGCGGGCCCCGGGAGAGCGCGCAATCAAAGAACAGAGCCGTGATCAGATGCCACTAAGGCTGGACGGTTTAGACGAAGGTACGAGGGGTCGTTGGTGATTGGTTGTAGGGCCTCTAGGAAAAAATCTTTTACGGCGGTGCAAACCGATTTGGGGCTCCTAATACTTAAATTATTTAGAAATAAACATCGAGGATAATTAATGATTTATTGTGTATTACGTTTCAACAAATGCCAATTAACTGACCATACAAAAATACGTTGAACAAACCAGTTATTAATGTATTTAACATCTTTGAAAACGGCCATTTGGTCATAAGCCCTCGGCAGCTTCCAAAAGCACCTGACTGGTTGAAACTAGTTCGTCGTGCAAGTACATATTTAAACTTAGTGTTTATATATAACTTCTAGACTGACAACTCTGTTCAGAACTATTATTACATCATTTATTACAGTTGGGTTTATAATGATAAAAGCTTTCCACGCGTATATGTACGCGATCGTTGTTTATCAGAAAGACTACTGTATCTGGGCGGATCTCAAACTTTAATATGAGCAGGAAAATAGTCCGACAATGTTTTAAAATGTGCAACGATAAATTTTAAGGATACTATCGTTGTTGCATGTATTCGAACGTTTAATGGTAAAAAAGTGAATACTGTATAAAACATTATATGAGTTTGTAAATATGTGTCACTCAAAACTGTGCCTAAACAGAACAATGTAAATTTGGGTGATTCAACGTGGATGTCATATAGTTTTTTGTCTTTAAACCAATTGACCGAACTGCCTAAACCACACTTAACAAAAATAACGCAGCAGAAATTAAACACAAAGACCAAACTAGATTTATGATATTACTACCTCCATAGACGACTAATATTCAAATATGCTTGCAACAATGGTCTGTTATGACTGACGTATAAAATGACGCATTTGGGCATATGATGTCATGGGCAGTCTGACGTCTGAAAAAACTTGGGGGGGGGAGGGCATTTAGCTGTTCCTGAAATGTAGCATGGGGCATCTTTTCGACAAGTCAGTTTTAAAACAAATAAAAATGTACGATGCATGGCAAAAATATTTGTTCACGCCAAGCTTGCTGAATGCGGCTCTGATTTTTGAGGTGTGTCGGGTGTTAAAAAAGAAGTGTATCAAATCACAAACATCACTTACACATTTCAAACGGTCCATATCCCCAGGGAGACATAATTTGATTCTAAAACGCGATAGTAGTCCTACGCTGTAAAATAATTCTTAAAATAGGTGTAATCGATAAATTAACAGAATTATTATGGAGAAAAATCACTATTGCATTTCAAATGAAGGTGAATTCAAGGTGAAATAAAGGTCGAAAGACTGAGAGATTAAATCGTCCTGACACCAGACAAACGCATCATACATATTTAAATTGATAATTTAGTTACTTTGATGTCCATTGTGTAGCGTAGTCTGGTTTCGAAATAAACGCTTGTGTCGTAGAAACTAAGACCACCGAGTAACAGAGAACGTGAATTGGTTGCGAAAAAAACAGCATCCCTGGCTGCAAAAGTTTCACAAAAACTAGTTTTGACGCTAAGGACACGCGAAAATAACTGAACACCATCACATCGATAAAAACAGCTGCGCAAAGCTTTGACGTTTCTGGTCACGCTAAACGTCAAAGACACTAAGCAAATTAGGACAAAGCACGCACGGAAACTCCACCAGAATTTTTTTCTACCTTTGAAAAAACGCACTGTACTTTCCCACAGACATTTTGTATCGTGCTACATAAAGAGCATTTTATGTCATCCAAAATCCCACCTGCCACACACTTATTAAACCTCTTGGGCTTGGTAGCTCATCACGATGCACAGCCTTATCTTTAAGTCGCTTGACCAAAAATCAAACCCGTTTTATCAACACAAAATATTAAAACAAGCAACAAACTGCATGACGACTAATAGTTCTCAGAACAGACGGTTGAATAATTTGAGAAAAGACAAACAGAAAATGACTATCAGCAACAATGGTTTCTTTTATATCCTGTTTTCCATTTATTGCATTTCATGAAATCCATATTATGGATTTAACATAAATGTTGTTACCACAAAATTCCTCAAACGGGCCTGTCTGTTTACAATTACGATTGAAATGACGACTATAGAATCACTAGGATGTTTGAGCCAAAAGTAGTTGTCAATTCTTCGTTACAATGTATCAGCGTTGCAAGGACCAAATTATCGAGAAAGGTTAATTACCACCATAGGTACCAACGACAAACGTCTCAATTGAAGTTGCTAGTTGCTACACCATAAAAATTCGTGATAAAGGATATAACGTGCCCATATCTACTGTTTTACTGTGTGCCAGGCCAAACTGAATTAAAGCCCACCTTTAAATCATTCACGAAGTACAAAAGGCGAAGGGCTTTAAACTCGTCCACCGGACTGGCGCTCTACCAGCTGACTGACACAGGGGGCATATTTTCTCCCGGGAGTCTCATCACAGACGCCGCTGCATGCACTTGACAACTTCTAGTTAAGTAGCTGTGCTTTGCTCAGAGACATGACCTCCAGCAATATCCCATTTGAGACCTAATTTTGTTACTTACAATGTACTTATTTATGATTCCTCACATTCATATACATACGAGCATTAACGTTGCCATGGTCTGCTCCAAAGCACCCAATACGCGAATCAAAATGCTGAATAAGTGTCAACCTGCTAAGCGCTTATGGGGGATAGGAAAGCGTAGAGTAGAACAAAATCCAGAATTGATAAAAAATTGGACCCACGACAAAAGGTTATTCGAAGGCCGTCTGTCAACGTAAAATGTACCACCTACAGAATACTTGGCATCAGAGCAACACGATGACTGGAACACATACACCTCTGTTTAAAAACAAACCAGCAGCGTTAGATGGTGAGAAGAGGCCTTTTGTGCCGTATTTAACGTGGGATACGGATGAACCAAAACAACCTGGGTTAACTGCACAAAACATTTCATGTCAAAATAAACCTGTGACCAAGTTCGTAGCGCAAGTTTCCTATGCGAAAAAAGCAGTTGTGGTACGTGTATCGGATGATCAAGTTTACACCGGCGAATCACACTAGGACACGTTAAAAAGAGCTGGAAAAAGAGATCACATGAGCTTGTTTGAACATTTAATTTGTCCGCAACCTAAAGCATCTAATCCAAAGGTTAACGGTCCAAAGCCCGTTTGGGTTTTAATGTCAATTAATAAGTTTTAATATGCAGTTAATGTTTTCAGAAAATTTTAGGCGATGCTAAAAAACTAATTCGATGGTACAAGTTTGCGGTGTAAACTACATCATACTGTTAAGGTTTTATTGAGTAATCCCCAGCTCAAGTAGCGTGACAAAATTACTTACCATTGGCAACATCTACGAGTTAATCGAAGGTCAAACATGACATGACTGGTAGTTTCTAGCATTTCTTCATTTCGGTTTAAGCTGAAAGGCTACAAAACACCCAAAATACTAGCGAAATAACATCGACAAAGCTACCAGCGAAGCAAACGGGTCTGCGTTGATATCAATAGAGTTTGACAAGTTCATAGAAGTCAGCCTCACATCCTCAAAACAAAAACAAACAGAACGAACCTATCACATCCTGGGGTTTGTTTTGCCTCTACTACCTGACAACATGCTTTAAAACGTAGAAACAATTTGGACTTTGCTACTACAGCAAACGACCACCGAGCGTTATAAGTTGTGTAAGTTCTTTCAAAACATCCGTTAACTAATGGCACAAACACAGCAACGTTGTTGTGATGTCCAACGCGATTATACGAACAAGCAGTTATGGCAAATTTAAGGTCTTAAATATGCAAACCATTGCCTAATCATAAACGTAAAACTTATTCGTAATTGATTTTGTTTAGGTGGTAGACTTGGTGTGGTTCAGACGAGATATTAAGTCTAACATTTAAACCAAACATTTATACCGCAATGAAACCGGCACATCTTCTAACAACACTGATGCCTTTCGAAAAAAAACGAAGTACACATTATTTAACGCTACAAAAACAAATGCAGTATCATCGATACCATCAGTAACAATACGCCGGCAGCAGCACCAGCAGCTGGTTAATTAATTTCGCCAGCCCATTTTGAAACAACGGCCAACGCAACAGCGGCAGTCGTTGGGTCTGTGCTTCGTGTAGAAGAGATGCCCATGCATAATTTACCATCTGATCTCGACAGTAGCTGCTGCCTGGGTGTCGACAATCGATTTTTGTAGGCTGTAAACGCCAACGCAGTGAGACAGTTTCTATTTTAGCCCTCATGCCATTCTAATTTTTTTGGTAAATATCCATGCACTTTACACACAGTTTGCACTTGAGAAAAATTCTTGGATGGAGCAATACGTTTGTACAGGAGTAAGGTCGGAACCTCGCTTTAAACATTTTGTTAGTCGCCATTTTTGCAAAATTGATTCAAGTTCAAGTTGATAATAAAAAAACCAAATAGGTCTCTTTATTAATATTACATTTTGGGCAGATTCCTTTTTCTACTGTGCATTCTAATGCGCAAAAACATCACTTATTTTTCAACTTACAAACAGTTCTTAATAATCTTTAAAACAGAGTGCCTACAAAGTGGTGCGTAGCATAAGGCCACGGACCGTGAACTGAAAAAACGTGACTAAAAATCGTTTTAGCTAAATGCAAATCAGCAACAAAATATCAAAAGCCGACAAACAGAGCCCAAGAGTTTACAAAACAAGTCGAAGAGGTCGATGTGCAAACGCAAGATGCTGTTACCCTATGTGTTTTAGAAGTTTATGTCACGGGTTAAATTGAATTTCGAATGCTCGGACAAAGTTAAAATGGGATTTAATTACCGTCAGTGTCGACTGACCCCTTGTGCACTGTATTCCCTGTGGAATGGCTTACAACTTCACAAAATTAGTGACAAGAATTCAAGTCCGCCTTTTATTAAGTTCCTTATATTTATCTCTGCCACGAAGGTGCCTTTTGGTTAAATTTTCAAACCTTGGCATTAAACTGGAAACAAACGAACGCTAGATTCGCAACACAACAGGAAACATTTAGTTCATTGTTTTGGAGAACAAACGACAATGCATTGCAAGTTTTACCTGCAGTAGAGCGATCATATGTCTTAACGCCTTTTTATATCTTTTACATTTACACAACAGGCTAAATTGTTTTGATAACACTGACTAGTCAACAAAAGCCTTTTTGCCCTTGATAAACATTAGCTTTACTTACACAACCACAAAAACCTGAGTAAAATCAAAGTTTGCGAATGTTTGCAACACACTGTAAACTAAACCATAACGGACTTAAAACTAGTTTATTAATTTTGATAGTCTAATCGAGTTATATTTTTTCAAAGGCGTTTTCTACGGCGACCGTTTGTACGGTTTGACTGGATGCTGCAACTTAGCTAACTATATGGTTTAGTATCTATCCCTTTTTCTTCATTTCTGCCCTATAGTTTTTTCCTTACTCTTCCCAATATCCTCAATCCTGTATCATCTTTCCATTCATCTATCTCTCCAAAAGTTTCAAGTTTCTTTCCTGGTCATTGAGGCTACAAAAAGCCCGCAGTTCGTCAACCTAGCACCAACTCGACAGCCAAGCTAACTACTAAACAATTTAGCCAACGTGGTGAATGCATACGCGTGCACATCCTATCACACACACGCGCTGGATTGCGCATCACAACGCGTTGGCGCATTAATCAAGGGCACATGCACGCCGCTCCGAGCTTTGAATGCCCGACGACATCTGCTACGCTGCTTAGGGGATATTCCAATGCTCTCCTGATAGTTAAACAGGTTGTCGTCATGCCAATGTGTTGATTGACATGTGGTCGACCTGCAACGCGTTCCTCATACGCCAAGTCGCTAAATTCCATCGAAACCACTCCTTAAAGTAAGCTTTTCTTCGGTGTTCAAACTCGAAATGGCGACCTTACTTTTTCTTAAGTTTTACAAAATAGTTTAAGAGCTTAGGTCTGTTTGCACTGTGACGTGTGGTTATTTCGATTGGTATATGTTTTTGTAGTTTAGTTACAGTGGATAAAGAAGAACTGAAAACATAAAAAAAGTTGTTTTGTTGGGCACACGCTTTTGCTTAACTTTGAACTAACTTGTTTTTCTAACGATCTAGAGTTTTTGAACTAAAAAAAATTTATATCTGCGTTGCGTTTGACTATCTCGTTTTATTATTAGTAGATGCTCCAAAAACACCTGTTTATTTAATTCCACGTTCGTTTTGCCGAAATGCAACTATACATGTATATTTTTGTGCGTTCATGAAATTTATTCAAGTCTTTCAAATAGATAATTCTTTTTTCTCGGATAAATCATGAAACAAAAGCGAAGACTTCCACGACGCTTTGATTCCATATGGAAAAACTTTCTTGCAACAATGAAGGTTGCGGCGCAAATTAGTGAACCGGTTGTTTTTCTTTACAATATGCTTTCACATCAGATCCGTGCATTGAATCGATCGTTACAAGCTTGTTGTGTCTAGAAAAAGTTGGGTGATGCAATATTTAGTCTGATATCAGGAGCTTCAAGGCAGTCATAGCATGCTAAAAAACGAGCAAAACCTGCAAACGTACGACAAAGACCTTAAACTACATTTTTAGACGTGACCGTGTACATACAAACACGTTCTTGACGTAACGTGTCGGACGATGTTCAATGATCAAGTTTCGGGATTTTATTCAAATTTTCTTTTTGCACCACAAACTTGGTCTGCGTTTTAAACAACATTTGTCAGTCATCGATCGTAGACTTAAAGCAGCAAGAGCGACGTACAACGGATGTTTATTAGAAAATTTTCTGCCACTACAGAGCGCTACATAGAGCTCCTGGACAGCCCGGGTGGTTTGTATTTCATTCACCCCCGTTTGCTGAAAACATGCCGGAATGGGTTCTTTCCGTTGCGTTTTTGCAATTCTAAAACATATGTTTTTAATTTTGAAGAGTTTTGGGGTTTCACTGAGGAGCAATATCACACAAGCCTTGGTCTAGGAAAACACAAAAAGCCGAGACGGGACTAAAACCGACAACCTCTAAACGTTACGTAGGCTGTATTTGCGTCTAAAGACTGTAACCCGTTCACAAATGACAACCGCTAAAAGCCATTGCTTGCCCTTTCTGAAATGGTGGTTTGAGTTTTGTGTGTACGTGTAACTTGCCGTGGACAAACAAACTTATTCGGCGTTGCTGCTGGCAAAGAGTTTGCATCAAATTTACACCAACCAAAAAATTTTCTGCACTCGGTGCTTTAGAACGTAACGAGTGCAAACCATTACACAAACTGGATATCAAAAGACGTGACGGATGTTCACTTCTGATTCGTTCGGTAATGGAAATCGTGTTATGTTAAGCAAAATGTCAAAAACTTCCACAAAACGAAAGGACGATAATTTGGGCTCGGAAGGAGATTTCAAGAAGATCATTAACTTTAAAGGTAAGTCAGATTTTGTGCCAGGCTCAACTGCAATTACCGCCAGTTTTACATTTCCCTTTAAAACAGCTTTCTTTCCCTGGGTAAACTGACCTCACGGTGCAAAATCTTGCTACTAAACATTTTTCTGCAGTAATGTATAATTACCCAGTTGTTAAACCGACATTTGTCATCACTTACGTGTATTACTTGAATGCGGTTCAGGTTGGTACTTTTGTCAAGTACAAAGTATTAATGCGCCAATAAAAGAATGTGTATCCACTGAGAGTCTTGCGGGTAAATTTGGTGATGTTGAATATAAAGTGATAAAATCGAGGATCATTACGGTGAAGGGGTATAAACGCAATGTCAATGTGTTAACCTGCAGTGAACATTTTAGCCAGCGGTCACCGATAAGCTAAGAGACTCTAAAAGGCAAGGAAGTCTAAGATTTTTGCTGTTTCATTGCGCTTATATACTATAAAATTAAGACAAGATAAGCAATTCAAGAAGCGAAGAACTTTGTTGCGTCGCAAGTAGAGGTCAAAAACAACAAGAAGGCTGACGTTCATCTTGGATATTGTTAACATTCGGTTAAGTTTGGATTAAGCTTATATCAGCACATAGTTAAGTTTGGGTCCGTACGCTATGTGGCGAATCATGACAAAAAGTCTTGCGCAATAACTTGCAAAAAAACAAGAGTGATGCAATCTTGTATAACTTTGGGTAAAATTCCACCCATCTGCTCCTTCTTTTGCTCCAGCACAGAGGTGCTTGGGGCGCCATGCGAAGCGTAACCTGCCCCACGTTCGCACAATGATTCAGCATTTATGGTGACAGTAGCCATTTTGTACCTTATAACTAGACTTACAAACATTTGGGGTGATCGTGGTTTTGTTGGTGCTGCAGTATACGTTGTAATCCTAGTGTTAATGGAAGGTATGTGCAATCGACTTGCGTTTGTGTGGTTAGAGGTTTAAATTTCGGGCCGTCTTTGGTTTTCCTACAACAAACATGCTCTTGGCGGAATGTCTTGCTAGAAAAACGTCAAAACGTTTACTCAAAGTTTCCTAAAGAAAACTGGTTTGAAATAATTAAACAAAATTTACACAGTACTACACGAGTAAATGCCGAAAACCAACATAGTCTCCTTGCCAATCGTATGCGAAGGTTTCCTCGGTCGTAGTAAAACTTATAAACGCAGAAACCCTTACCTTAAACGAATCACCCTTTTTTGTCCTATTAAATATATTTCAGTTTCCAATGCGAAAGTTAAAACACAAAAATTCGTTGCGCAAGACATTTTCGGATTAAATGAAACAATCGGTAACCACAACACGCATTTTGTGGGGCCTCGGTTTTATGTTAGAACAACCTTCATCGACTTACCGTTAGCAATGCACACTCTGCTTTGATTTTAAGTGGCAGCAAATATAAAATCATTGACACACACACATCGACTGTGGGGGATCACCATGCCATAAATGACGTACTTTGACGTCACAAAGAACCCTTGAATGTCCTTCAGATTGTTAAATGTATTTGCAAAAGCGTCAAGTTTGTTTGTCTTGTCGCCTTGCTAACATTGCATTTTACGTTCAAATTTAAACGCGGTCAAAATATCAATGGCCATCGGCATCAGATCTTAACAGCACGCACATGGTAACTGCGATTACCCGATCATCCATATTATTAACACGCTGATCTCTAATTAATAATCGAAAGTAAACATTTAGGTACACAATTCACGGTTTTAAACCCCCCCCCCCCCCCCCCCCCAGCCAGTACTTGTGTGTAAAACATATTCCATAAGTTGTTTTACACACAAGTACTGGCTTGTATCTTCCTATTGGTAAAGTAAATATTTTTAAACAAAAAAAGATAACATTTTTATTGTAGCTGCAAAGAGGAAAAACAGAGAAACAGGGTAAGAATCACAGTT
>QXVZ01034199.1:0-12088 GCA_008931825.1 Phallusia fumigata
CAAATCCGTTAAAAGAGAGTGACCATTCATTTTTATGAAGTGTAATGTGGCAGAGTTGACTAAACTGGGTCTTCTAACTTGATTCCAACTGTTTTCAACAAAACTTGACCTAAAAATAAACTGTAGCAAACATTCCATTGTTGACCAATAAAAATGCCTCAGTGGTGATGAAAGTTGTTTGTGCTGTTTGCTCTTAAGTGATTTTGTATAGCAACAAGTCGTCAAAACCTCAATTTTTTGCTGATATACAGCTTGCAATTTAATCAGTAACACAAAGACTTTTGGTTTTAGGATGATGTTTTAAAGTTGGCCGACTTTGGTTCCTGTCGTAGCGTCTACAGTAAACCCCCGTACACAGAATACATCAGCACCCGGTGGTACCGCGCACCAGAATGTTTGTTAACCGATGGGTACTACTCGTACCGCATGGATCTCTGGAGTGTTGGTTGTGTCTTCTTCGAGGTCATGAGGTAAGTTTTTTTTCTATTACATTATCTCCTGTTAAGGCAAGGGTTGGGATGGGACTCATAAAAAGCAGAAAATAATTCGGACCAGACTTTGACAAGCTTGAAATATATGTTATGGCTACGCAATGAAAAAAGGAGGTTGATTTCAAAAAAATCATTGAAATACTTAATTCAATTATGAAACATGTTAATTTTGTAAATCCCAGTTACCTTAAGTGGGCCAGTCAAAGTCCTATTTGACTTGGGGGCCATTCAATGCCCAGCTCTGCGCTAAGGTATTAGTTTTTATTTCTGCTTCTTCACATCATTCTGGTAGGTGAAATGTCAGAAAAATTACAAGTTTAGTGACAATCGCCAGTATTCTGTAAGATTTTACACTGGGTAAACAAAATTTTGTTAAACTACAAGTAGACGTTTTTTACCATTCTCTGACAGTAGCAGTTTATGTTGTGATGAATCATCTCAAAATTTATGTTCTTTTCCTTTTCAGCCTCCACCCATTATTTCCTGGTTCCAATGAAGTTGACCAGATTGCAAAAATTCACGATGTCCTGGGCACTCCCGATGCCTCTGTCCTTAACAAGATGAAACAGTGAGTTTCAAATGAAAAAAATATGATAATAATTCGACAATTATTACAAGTTTGTGTTTAAATACTCTCTTATTATGATTAAGTTTCAAACATTTTGGTAAACATTACATGTTTAATGACAGAGGCCACTCCAAATAAATTACAATTACTTTCAAGCACTTAATGCATGGGCCAAAAACAACAACATTTTTCCTATTTAATTGAAAAAATTGTAACATTAGAAATGATATAATTCTGTTGTTTCTTGTATGTAGTTGTTTGATTAGCCACAAAAATAACAACTAAAATTTTTTCTAGTCGGAACCGGGGCATAAACTTCGACTTTCCACCAAAGAAAGGAACTGGAATTGAGAAATTGTTGCCTCACGCCTCGCAACAATGCATTGAGCTTATTTACAAGATGTGCACATATGACCCAGACGAAAGAATAACAGCAAAACAAGCATTGAGACATCCATATTTCCGAGACCTCAGGTAAACTTATCATTTTTTATGTCCATTCTTAGCATTGCTTATTTACGTAACTGTCGGGTAACATTTATCAGACTTGGAAAACTATAGACCATGTTCCATGGATGCTGAAACAAGGCACTACCCAACAACCTAACCTCTAACTTTTTTCCCACGTATCTTTGAATATTATTCTTACAGTAGTAACCTGCTTCCATTTTCAAGGGCCGCCTTTTTTGCCAATAAGGGTTTTGATGAGGCCATGTCAAGACATTGCACTTTCCGACAAAAGTCCGCTTTTAGGTTTTATGTCCCATGTGAATCATGCCACCACTTGCCTCCTCTACAAGCATCCCTCCACTAGGGGAATTCCCTACTTAATGATTCCAACCAAGGAATTAAATTTGTCGTCTTATTGACAGCATGATTTCTCATGTTTGCACAGCCAATAATTTCTGTGGAGGGCTTTGTAGACATCAGAAACTCAATCCTGGTAATAATCTGTCGAGGATAGGAAATGTTTAAACAGAGCTTTTGAGCTTATTGTACTTTCCAGTATAAATGCTGTCGGACTTTCAAGTCAATATCTAGTTTAACACACTAACAGGGGTTGCTTGTTGTGAAGAGTATATGGTTGTATTTGAAAGAAAAGGTAAAAACATTTGACACCCAAGAGACAGGCAGTTGAAATGTTCAGCTGAAAGAGAGTTATCACACTGCTTTGAAACCATTTTAAAGAGTATTTGGAATACAATCTAGTTTGCATTGGCAAAATTATTTGAGATATGTTTTGTTGCAGACTGGCTTTAGTGCATGTACCATATAACACTGTAAAAAAAACAGGAGAAAATATCTCTAACAAGCAAATACCATGGGAGCTTTCCTTAGGCTTGAACATGCTTGAGATCAGTTGGCAAAATATTAGGAATAAATAAATAACACTTTGTAGAGTTTGTAAGAAAGTGACACCTGTGTGTTTAAGTATCATGAATAAGGTAGAGCATCACATGACAACCATCACAATACCTCAGGATGAAGAGGCTTTCGACCAGTAAGGATCCCATCACATTGAAGTGCTGTCAATCGTGACTTTAAATTGCTTACTAAAGTGACTTTGGCCATGCTCAACTCAACTCATACTTAAATAACTGCTGCTAATTATGTCTATCGTTTAACTTGTTGAGAAAATCTACAGAAAACTGATTGTTGCAAAATTGTTACTAACAAGTCTCCAGCAAGCCTTCACTCAAACAGCGGCATGACCGAAATTGTTGGCGTCAAGTCGAATTCGTTTGTGGCGCCAAAAATGCGACAAGCATATTGTTTCTGTGTAATTTTGGAGAGTTTTTTTTACATTTTTTGTACGATTTCTGTGTTTACAGAGACGCGGACAAACGTGCACAGGAAGCCCACCAGATGTCGCGCTACGAAACGGGGTCAGTAAAAGCCGGGCCCGCTTCAAACGCAGGCGACGTTCCTCTGTGGAAGCAAAACCAGATACAGAAGAAGAGGGTGAGTCACTAAAATAACATGGTTGGCAGATATTAACTATTGACGTTTATGTACATGGATTTACTGAGGCTCATGTTGCTAATGTTCTGAAACTAGTTTCTGATGTAAACTCTTGCCTCTGACACAGAGCTTGTGTAAAACCAGCGCAGCCGAAAGTGTGGAAGCCGAAATCGTTTGTAGATTGAGGTTACGGTAAATTCTTTCACAAGCCGCATACCTTATACAACAGATCTTAGCTAGGTACTTGTTAGAAGCATTTGGATTAGGTCGCATGCAGCAGATGTAAAACAGAATATTCGCTAAAATCGTTGAGAGCGGTAAGATTTGCGGAGTACAGGACGAGTTCTATAGTTTTTTGCATCACACTGCAAATATTGTTGTTGTTTACAAAGTATAGGATGGAGGGTTCAAACCCGAGTACAGAGCATTTTTTCTCCTGCACTTTACATTGCCCGGTGTGACGCCTCCTAGATTAAGGCATCACAGGGTTGTGGGATCGAATCCAGCCACAGTATCTTGTGTTACCTGAGCTGAGTTTAGTTAGGCTGGACTTCTTGCGCTCGGTGCAAGAAATCTTAGGGACACACTTGCACCAAAACAATCACCAAGTCGGAGATAGTTGCGCAACGTTAGGACGTTATGTAGCGCAAAAAAGTGGAGGCCACTATTGGTGGATGAAGGTTGAACGCGCTGCTGCTACACAGTTATTAGATAACTTTATGTGGCGGGAATCACGTTGGAGAGTTTGGTTTAGGAAAAGAGCGACACGGCAAGAGAAAAACAACCGGAGGAGATTTGGAAACAGAGGAAGAAAGAAAGCGAAGTTACCCATGACAACAAGAGAGTCAGATTCCTCCAAAAATCGAAGACCCCCAAAGTGGGGTTATGTGGGGCTGTGGAGGGGGCGTTTGATTCAGACCAAGATTTGCCAAAAAAGGGGATTTTAAAAACCCCAGTGAAGGCGGAAACAGGAGTTAAGAATCAGATTACTAAAGAATTAAAGAAAGAAAAACTTAAAAAGCCAGTTCATCCACTTAGTGGAAGATCAAGAAAGGGAATTGCTATGCTCAGTCTCAACCAGGTAGCCGGTTTTTTTTTTACTTATTTAGCTTCATAGAGAAACATGGTCTTCGATGATCTAATCTGCATTGGTTGAGAACACAGAGGAATTATAGTAGACAACTGATGTTGTGTTTAAAGCAAATCCCATGCATCAATGTGATGGCAGAGCCTTGTTTCTTCACACGATGCTGGTTAAAGTCAACAAAAACAAAAAATAACGGCGCTTTAGCATAACCTCTTCTGAGATTAAGATGGTTAAAAATTCAACGAACCAAGTTGTTCAGTTAACTTAACGAATTGATTTTTGTTCTGATAATATAAAGAGCGAAAAACAACAACAAATTTAACTGTAGCTAGTTAACTTCACGAACAAATCTATGTTGATCCTCAGCGGAGACAGCGCCGCCTGGTGGAGCAGCATCACAACCACCAACAGGCGCTAGGTGGCATCACCGGACACGGGAACGCTCTCCCGCAACTTGTTCCTGTGAACGGGACATCCATCCATGGAGCATCCAACTTCGCTGGAGCAGGAGGAAAACCGATCTTTGCATCCACCACTCTTCCGAAGGTCCATCTTCCTCATCATCACCACCAGAGCACAACATCAACCCTCCTCCCAGGGATACTGAAGACGAACATGATGCAGCCCAAAGCTTTCAACAAAACCAAACTCAAGGTAAGTATTGAGCCGAATAAACACCAACAATGTTTGCCAACTGCCAGAGAGTTGTATGTAGTGGATTCATTGTAATGCCGAATGCACTGATAATGACAACAGCTCTCTGGCATTTATGGTTTCATCAAGTACATTATGATGTAATAATTCACCAGTTTGTTAATAGAAACGTTGCAAACAAATATAATGACGCCAACACTCTTTCCTTTGTGTAACTATGACATCACAATTGTTTTTAGCCGACCGATCCCCCGACGAAGACAATGTACGGCCATTATCAACTGCCATCCATCAATCGGCACATCTATCACAATTAGCGCATTTGTGACGTCACAATGTGCCATCGCGACATCAAACTTCACATCACTGGCCGTGACGTCATCGTTCACGTCACAGTAACACGTTTGTTGCGTTTTATTGTGAATAGACCCTAGCGCGACGGATCAAATTTCGCCCAACTGTGTAAAAGGGGGGGACGGACCGCCAATAAAACGTCACTGTGCAAAAGATTTATTCTCTTTTCATTGTTTTGTTTTTCTTTTTTCTCTTTAGTGGAAAGTTAAACGAACTTTCTTTGAAAACTCTGTCACCATTTTTTATTTGCTTAAATTTTTCTCCACGTGGTGGCGCTGGGGCAAGAAACACAAACACAGTAAAACAGTTTTTTTTTCACCTCCCCCCTCCCCAACTCCGCCCTGGCGCCACCTTGTGTCGGGGAGGGTGTAACAAGTGGTCGGTATTGGATCGCTCTTCGGTAAAATATTAAGTGATTGTTATAAGTTATGATGACACTCAAATTATCTTGTCACAACAACGTTCAATTGATTTTATGACAACACAATACCTTTTCTCTCCCACTCACCAAGTGTTATAATTCGGTGGTTTCGTCTTTCCTGTCCAAAGTCGATTAACTGATTGCTTTCAGGCATTGTTCTGTCACAATGAGAAGTCGATTGTGACCTCACATTGACTTTGGTAACTTGGCACGTTTTGTCGCTTGGTGATCTTCTGCCATTTCGATCAGTTATTTCGTCACAATCTGTTCACTGTTACATTTACTTAGTCGTGAACGAAATATTCAGTTTATTTATGTCAGTGTGTTGTCTTCAAGGTCAGTTTGCTAGTTCTCATTCAAAACCAAAACCCCCACTCCTGTTGGCGACTTTTAACTTTTCTAGTTTTGTTGTTACGTCACAATGCATGACTATTGAAGTTCTGACTAATCAATCAATCTCTGGACACTTGGGCGTTGTAAAAATCCAATTGTAGAACTCTTCGCTAAATCAACTTTACCGCAGCGTCCAAGCTTTCGCGCCGGTTGCTGATAACAACGCCCGAGTGCTTCCACAACCAGCTCTGTGACGTCACAATCATGTGAAGTGTTATCGATTGTGTCGTCACAGAAGTTGAGAGGTCGCCTGACTGCTTCGTGATTATTGGAATAATCGACGCGGAATGGAAAGGAACTAAAAAAGCTCATGTGAAGTTAATTCCGAGTCAATTTCGAACATTCCTACACAGAAAATTATCGGCACCTTTTGCCTGTGTAAGTTCCACAACTTATAAACCCGTGCGCTCTTGACAATCTTCCGTTTGTGGTGCTCGTCTTAGGCATCTATATCATTGTTGTTGTTACCGCCGTTTCATTTCCTGACAAACAAGTTTCGAAAAAGTTGCGACCTAACTTTTATGCCGAGAGACACTTTAGACAGCTCTTTTCCTCCATCTAGTGTCGGGAATTACAGGCGCCAAGACACCTATTGCGGGTTTGGTTTTCGTGCGTTTTTATTCGAATCCAAATGGCGATTTGCAGCAAACAGTGGTAATTAGTGGTAATACGCGGTAAATTTCACTTGAAATTCGGAATAATTGCAACCTTTGCGAGTAGGACCAAACTGAACTCTGTCTGTCGCGAATTTGGGTTTTAAATTTCCAAGTTTTGCGCCACGCACTGCTCTGTTTGCTACATGACGAAAAAGAAAGAGGAAAAGTCTCGCGCGACGCTGTAGCACCGGATAAAGCAATCCACTGTGTACCTGACACGCTACGGATTAGAACAAATATAAATAAAAAGAAGCGAAGTAATGGAACGACATGATTGTTTACACAATATCCTTTTAACAGACACTCTGTTATGACGTCACAGTGGCCAGTGTCATAATCAATCGATGATTATTGAATCTGTCACGTGAATGTAAACTCCATAGTGGGTTGGGCGGTGTCGGCGGGCCACTGGGTGAAGTTTTGTCGCTGTTCATCGAAGGAAGGGGAGCGGAAAGGAAAGTTGGCGGGACTTAGAGCGTTCTGAGCTGGCGGAAAATTGCGTGTCGGCTCGAAGGTCGCCTGCAGAAGACTTGGGTCGTCGACAAATATACACTGCGACGGTTCCAGTGGAGGCGGATAACTTGGCGGGGCAAAGTCACCGTCAATTTTGAGATGTTGCAATTCGGAGACTGGGAGCTGGTAGGAAGGGTTGGCCGGTTGCATGTTGTGTGCCACCTTCAAACGACGCTTCAACCTGGGTGAGAATAAGATTTGTTACGTCATGTGACTAGGTGTTTCCCCCGATACATAACAGTTTTTAAAACTATTAGTGATTTTAAAAAATATAAACGATATTTTTGTTTTGATCGAATCTTGAGCAGTCAGTTGCAGCTATTTTAAAATGTCATCATCTTACCAATCACAGTTAGTGACAAGTTTTTTAATCTGACAGCTCCTGACAAAATCCGGGTGGTGTTGATTAGAGGACACAACCTTTAGAGGTTTATTGCCAGCCCAGCAAGCGTATGGAAAAGACAAGCTTGTTTTAAGATTCGATCTTCAAACCTTAGGAGTTTCACACACTTAGCTTTGAAAACAATAGATAAACTGGATCCTCAAAGAGGCAACATTTTGAGGTTTTTGTGCTCTTATGGTGTTAGGCAAAATATGAGGTTTGCACTCCCATCCTCTAAACTTGCAAACATCCAAGTGACGTTGGATGTTGAGAGCTAGAAAAATGTAGCCTGCGGCGGGATTCGAACCCACGACCAAAGTCGCTCTACCAAGGGGCTGAATATACTTAGGGGCGAGACTGACCAACTGCAAAGTTACAGATATCGCTATCTGCATTTGTCAGCTTAGTGGACCAAATATTTTCCGTCATTGTCCATTTCTGATCAGAACAAAATTCCATTTCAACAATTTCCCAAATCCGATTATATTTTACTAAGTCTGATATTCTCGATACAAAACATTGCTATTTCAGCTNGTTCCCCCCGATCATAACAGTTTTTAAAACTATTAGTGATTTAAAAAAAATAAAAACGATATTATTGTTTTGATCATCCAAGTGACGTAGGATGTTGTGAGCTAGAAAAATCTAGCCTGCGGTGGGATTCGAACCCACGACCAAAGTCGCTCTACCAAGGGGCTGAATATGCTTAGGGGCGAGACTAACCAACTGCAAAGTTACAGATATCGCTATCTGCATTTGTCAGTTTGTCAGCTTAGTGAACCAAATATTTTCCATCATTTCCCATTTCTGATCAGAACAAAAATTCAGTCTGCTATTCTCGATACAAAACATTGCTATTTCAGCTAATAGGTTTAGCTAGTTACCCACCAGCCACCCCGTCTTTACCCATAAGTGGGTATTTACCACAAGGGTAAGAACCACAGGGGTGGGATATAGTCATACTAAGTGCAAACGTATTCATAGAATATCCAAACAGGCAAAAATCGCGGTTTCAAAATCCAATGTTCGTTGTCTTGGGTCCAAACCAGTTACCTTCTCTGCTGAAGCTGCTGCGCCAGACTCTGTTGCCCCATCAAGTGGTGAGGAGACGGGCTCGGGAGACTGGGTTGACGCTTCGCCAGTTCCACTGCGGCCGATCGGATCATGGATTCGTCCGAAGCGACAGCGAACGGGGCGGTGTAGAACAATGACGTATTATCGCGGCGGGCTGGGGAGGGAGTTTGCCTGTAAACAGGGGGATCGGGGTTTTAGAACGAATAACAATAGAATCTTAACGGGTGAGTGCACACAAGCTAGTTCGTAAACCCGCATTACTGCTCACGTACAACGTCAGTTACATGAAATTATTGGGAAAAGCACCTACCCGGTATTCCGATTGTTTTCGGCTTCTTTCACACATTTCCATGACGACCATTGATACGGACCCTCGAGGTCTGTGACGTCACTAGAGGCGTATTGTTGCTGGAATAATGCCAACTGTTCGACAGCTGATTGGTTGCCGGTCGGAGAGGGATTCAACGTCACAGAACAGCTGCTTCTGCAATTATGACGTCAATATTATTACATTGTTACGTCATCACTTGTGATCCCACAATGCAACAGTTGCTATTTACCCTTCCCCGAGCATTTGCGACACCTGGAGGCTTCTGCGTCTGTATGATGACGCGTACGGTTGGTAATTGATGACGTCATTGCTTTTCATGACGTGATGGGATGAGTGTGATGACATCATCCCGAACTCGTTTGGTTTCGTTTGAACTGAAAGGTGGTTCTGTGGTGCGAAGGATTTTTGGTTGTTGACGCTCAAAAAGTTTCTGGACAGAATTGTGACGTCACTTACGAATTGGTAGGGTTTGGTCACGTGATCCGATTCCGCGTCGCTAGACTCCAAGCAGCCGTCGTCGGATTCCTCCTGTGAGCAATTCAAGCGGAACGTGAATTAAGCGTATCCATGGCAACGCCCATGCGGCGAATTGTCATGGCAACAAACCTGGTTGATCGTGGGGAATCCCTGAACCCGCGTCAGTCGTTTCAAATGCTCCCCTATCCTGTTGTCGCCTAGCAACAACAATCCGTCGCTCGCCCGACGACCTTCCCGAAACCCTGTACGACGTCACAATGTCGGTTAAACATCTATTCGAAAGTCCGACAAACCACGTGACTCACCTGTAGGTGATACGTCAAGTAATTGTCTTTGATTCTCGATCTGAGCGGCGCGCGGGTCCACGCTTTGTGACGTCACATAGGGAATTTCGTCACAAGGGGACAAAACGACTTTGGGTGTGACGTCACAGACGGTATTGTTGAAATCCATTTCTAGAACGTCGCTTGGTTCGGAGAAAGCGCTCGACAGTGAATCGTTGTAACTCGTTGGACGGTGGAAATGATTCTGAGACAAAAAAGTTTATTAACACAAGATACCAACCTGAAGATAAGCTTAGTTGAAAACATTTCATGAGAGGTTGTACATAGTTTCGCACTGATGATGACAACAGCGATTTTTGAAATGTATTCACTACATACAAGTTCTCTGGCAGTTATGTTTTTAATTGAGAACAACATTCATTTGATATTAATGAATCTATTTTTTTTGAATTACTTAAATTACTCAGTCAAATTAATGCCATCTTGGCAAACGTCAAAAGCTTAATATTCATTTCTACGAAGTTAACTTTAGGGAAATGTTCACACCTGTTGGGGAGTTTCGGTCCCTACGAAACCCGATGATCTGTTCAAGGCTCCTGTACCGCCCTCCAGTGACTGGGGGCTCAACGTAGGTGGGTATGACGTCACGTCCGGCACAACCAGGGTGTGACGTCGATGTTGGACGGCGTTTCTCATCTGGTCAAGGTCATTTTCAATTTACGAGGTCACGCGACTGACACATTAAAGATTGACCTTGGCTTAAAACTCACCGATTCCGATTGTTCCTCTGTGACGTCAGAAAGCTCAACCCCCTCGTCGATTGACGTCACAGAAGGAAGTCCCTCCCCACATTCGCGATATCTAGGGGGCGTCGTGCTGGGGCTGTTAAAGCGTTGGTAAGCCGATATCCTGACCCCGGAATGGAACGACCACGGTTGGTGGGGTAAGGGGGTTCGGGTATTCCCCTGTGTGGTGAAGTGGGGCTTGTTGGTGGGTGAGTGGGGTAACCGGGGCTGGTGGCTCGGGGTGAGAGCGAGGGTGCGTTGGACTTGAGGGATTTCTACAGAAAAGTGGGTAATGTTAATTTTTTTGCAACAATGGGTTGCCATGGCATCCCCGGTTTTTATTGGTCTCCATGGCAACTCGGTCAACAGCGGAAGTTTTGCTTGGCAACACATTCTAAAAAAGTTTCCATGGCAACGAGCGTTTTTACCTTGGGACAAATCGTCGCCGAATCTTTTGTCCGCCGCCGTTTGGGGGATTTCCGGAGGCGCTACGTCATCATCGAATGACGTCAGTGGCGATATAGGGGGCGGGTGACGTTTGATGGGGGGAAAGAACTGGGGCTTGTGGGTGGCGTCCGGCTGGAAGGGGCTGATGTTGGGGTTCACAGGTGAAAACTATCGACAAACATTGATGACCATCGGGAAATTTTAAACATGGTTAAAAACACAAAATCTTAAACTTGGGAATTGAGCATTTTTTGGTACTTTCCCTTTGCTTATTTTTAAACTTTTCTTTGCCCCGCTTCCAGACAAGGAGTGATATGAAGAAAGATTGAAATGTTAAAACATACTTATCATTAATAACTTAACTGTGGAAATTCCTCCCATTAACTCATAAAATTCCTCCCTGGGAACTACTGCATTAAGGGTAAGTTCACGTAACTTAAGACAGAAAGTCCATAGGTCACGGGTTTAAACCTCACAGCAGTTTGTTTAAAGTAAAAATCCCACAATCTTTTCGGGGGTTTTTAGATTTCGTCTAACCTTCGTCAGGGTCTGGTCAGCGATGTGTGACGGTCTGCGTTTGCTTGCGTCATAGCTCATGCGCGCCTCCAGCGGAAAACTGGTGCGGTGCTGCTTCAATCTGTCCACTAGGAGGTGGTAGATAGCGTACAGGTGATCGTACGTGGAATTTCGCAAAGACTAAAAAACATTCAACAATTTTTTGCTTTTTATTACTTTAAGCAATTTGTCCAAAGCTAAATTAAACCTTAAAGTTATTTAAATTTATCCAAAAAGTTTTCATTTCAAGTTCAGCGATGTACGATAATTTGACTAACTTAGTGAGAATGAAGACAATTGTTAAGTGAAAATCAAATTCAGCAAAAACGCCTAAACATAAAATCGTACAATTCACATAAAATGTGCATCTTATTTCCAGTACAAATGATTTTCATGTAGTTTTTTAGTGATCTAAAAAATATTCCCAAAAAGCGAAATCTACTGCTTCTGTTAATAGTTTAAAATCACTTGTTAAGGGCAGCTTGATTTGCCCAACATCAGTTGGTCATTGTTTGATAGTTTCAGTGCACAAACCTCCAAGGTTTTCTGTCGGTCAATTCCAAGACTTTGGACGAGTTTGAGAATGTGTTCGTTAAACTCCGGCATACCAGCCACACGAGGCGTTGCTGAGTCGGCTTTTTGCAAACTTATCTC
>QXVZ01034206.1:0-12030 GCA_008931825.1 Phallusia fumigata
AAATTTCCCTCGAATCTTATTCTTACATCAAAAGGAGTATAACGCATAAGATGACCCCCGTCACCCCGGTGATGGTTTGGAAGGCCCAGAACACAAAGGATGGGATGAAGTTGCTCGGCCACCAGAGGTCGCTGAAGTAACATAACATGTCGGACGGGGATTGGGTTGGAATCGAATAGAAGTTGATGCCATGTGCAACTGTGTGCATAACTAAAAAAATATTTTGTGTGTAAGTATGAGCAGTCCTGTGTTTGTTTCTGAGATAATACAGATTTCTGGCAGGTATGGTTTTAATTAGGCTGCTCTTTTAGTCAGTTTCGTGCGTTCGTCGATGACGTCATAAATATGACGTAACAATAGAGTAGCATATCGTTTTTACCCCTAAAAACTAAAATGTTCTGATATCTGACCTTTATGAGAGCTACGTTGGTTGGATGAAGATCGTTAATTACTAGAAAAAAGCGTTTGATAATTTTCGTTACTTTATTTCTTTCAACATGCATCATTGCGCGATTGTAACGCAAATTTTAACGGGATAAATGTAAGCATTTAACCTGAAAAGAAGAGACCCATCCATGCAGCTATCTTATGCATTGTCATTGCCGCATCGAAAGGGACAAATCTTGCCACCCAGGTTCCCCTAAGGAAAGTGATGATGTTCCAACACACTGTGAGTAGAATGGTGCTGAAGTTGAACTGCAAAGCACCGGCCGACGCTCTGGCGACAGCTAGCGGATANAGCATTTAACCTGAAAAGAAGAGACCCATCCATGCAGCTATCTTATGCATTGTCATTGCCGCATCGAAAGGGACAAATCTTGCCACCCAGGTTCCCCTAAGGAAAGTGATGATGTTCCAACACACTGTGAGTAGAATGGTGCTGAAGTTGAACTGCAAAGCACCGGCCGACGCTCTGGCGACAGCTAGCGGATAGCCAGCCATTCCACTCAGTCCAGAAGTTTTTTTTGAAGTCACGGCATCTGTAACATAATTTTTGTTACTTTATTATAGTGACAAAATGTCAGTTTTTAGTCAGTAAAAAATGCATAGAATAAACTAAAAAACGATATTTTTACGGTACAAAAATTTTTTTTCATACGATACAACTTTTGGTTTTTATCTTACAAAGTAAATACAAATTTGGATCTCTATACTGACAAATAGCTGGAAAAAGTTATGGGTCTTCGTATGCTTTTGGCCTTTTATTCCATAGAACTCTTGACCTTTTATTCAAAGCTATAATCCCCCACCAGGAATTTTCAAAAATAGTATGTTTATCAGTGTCGTAAGAAGAGAAACTAACTCTTACAATTGATAAACTTTAAATACTCTTATATTCATCACTACAAAATCATTTATATTAGATTAGGTTCGATATTCTTTATTTTCCTCTTTTATTGCTATTTTTCCAACAAAATTCTCCCCGCTTAGGATAACCCTGCTTCAGGCGTATTTTTGATTTAAATCTAAAACCTCCACATGTCGAATGCATTGACCAGAATAAAACGCTCTTGTAAATTCAAAATAGGCTGAAATTCGAATTCGTGACTATTGAAACTCTACATACTGTGCAACTTAGAAACGATTACAAGTGAGTTAGAGATTTTCCGAAAACAATACTTACAAAAAGCGTTGGCGAATAGACCAGCTGTGATGAGAACGTAAAGCGACAGCCAGAAAATATGGGTGCAGTAGTTTTCAACAAGGCGGCAAAAAGCCCGATATCTTCTCGTAAACCTCCCGACGCTCGTCGCCTTCACAGTCACGTGATCACCGTTCGACACACCGCTCATCCGCCTTTTGAGATATTCGCTATCAACCCTGGAAAAGATTTTTTTTAGATTTTATGCATGTTTTTTAAATGTATTAGCTTGGTAAAAAAAAAGTGTAGTGATGACCAATTCAAGTCTCGGTTTTTAAATGAGTTAACTCGACTCGAGTTCTCGACTTGACTCGGGTCAAATCAAAAAAAAATAAATACTCGAATTGTCTCGCGAGCCCGANTTATGCATGTTTTTTTAAATGCATTAGTAAAAAAAAGCCCTGGTAAAAAAAAGTGTAGTGATGACCAATTCAAGTCTCGGTTTTTAAATGAGTTAACTCGACTCGAGTCAAATAGAAAAAATAAATACTCGCATTGTCTCGCGAGCCCGACTTGGCCGAACTCAGTTCCAGAAAAATTCTCGAATTAACTCGATTTACGTGCAGCAAAAAACTAAGCTTGAGTCGAGTCCACGAAACCGGTGGATTTTATGAAACGTAGAGCAGTTTTCGAAAAAATAATCTTCTGTTTTCGGTTTGGTTGTCTCCTCCCAACAGAGTTAGACAAACCGAAAAAAGGGGGGGAATTCCAGACTAGGGGTAATTTGGTATTGCGTAAGCAAGGCGAAATTTTGTTTAAAAAGTATCTTTACAGTATATCTTTACAGGGGGGGGGGATAAATAAGGTTGAGAAGGACTTAGTTAAGATGCAAGATCCATGGAAAGAAGCAAGCCTTATTTATTTACCTTCTAAAATCGGCAGTACGTTCCCCTACTCCAATGCAAGTCGAATAATAATTGTTGTTGTTCGTTTTAGGCAAAGACTTCGAATCTGAAACGAAACGCTGGATTAAGTACGGATACGCTTGACTACACGAAGCTCGTTCAGAAACCAGCATTGCATTTCAAAGCATTTGTCAATTGCTACGGAATTCAACTTTAGTGCTTGATTTTTTTGCAAAACCTTGAGTTGATGACGTCGGTCAATCGTATTCATAGATTAATGACGTCACAAAGGCACTTACCAATCGGCACCACGTGACTGTCTGACAGTTGCACCCCGAATTTTGACATAAAGTCAGAAAAATGCTCAAATGTGAACCACGATATCGGGGTCTTACAGTATGACGTCATCATGCGCTCAATGACGTCATCGAGGGGGACATCTGCCAGTTTTTCGGCGTTCGTAATCGTCATTATTGACCTGAGTAGAAAGCAGGCCGTTTTGGGTTGAAATTCAGATTGCGCAACAAACCAAAATAAAATTCTCACTTAATCATGGCCGTGAACTCCTTAGCGGTGAGACGCTCTTCTTTTCTGACGTCATAAAGGTCAAAGAGCAGGCGCGCTTTTTGTCGTGGTTGGCCTACAAAAAAAACAAATTTGGTCCGTTTACGACCTGTCTATCAATTCTAAATTGCAAAAAAATTTCGGAAACACTGCACCACAAACATCCGAAACAATACGTAGAAAATGTTTTGGAAACACTGCGCGTAATTACCGTTGAAGAAAAAGGCGAGAAACCTGCAGAAGACCTCATACGTCATAGAGCCATCGGAGAGATTTGAATGTTCGAAAATTTTGTCAAGAAACGACGAGTTAGCCGGAATTCGGAACAACTCGGCCACCTCCGCTTTACTAAGTTTGGTCTGGGCAAGTTCTGGGATTAATTCTTGGTAGTTTGGATTGTCTTGGCCAATAGTCTGCAAAAACCATTAATTCTGATCATAAAAAATAGCTCAGTTAAAAGCAAAACTGCAAGAGAGCTGCCATGTAGGGAATACATTATAATGTAAACGTTTCAACAATTAATTTTGTACTGATGATGACAACAACGATTGTTTAAACGTTTTCATTAAAGTTTCATCACTATATACAAGCTCTCTGGCAGTTATGTTTTTAAAAAAGCTTTTCCTACCGACATAAACAATGGCAATACACTCTAAACAAATCTATAGTTTCCACAATTTAGATCTAAATTTTGACAATAAATATGGGAAAAAGTTTTGATTTTTTTACCGATTTTAGGGCAATTTGAAAGAAGCTTTGTAGCCGGGCGTTTCTTGCTTCCATGGTAACCGCGATTTTCATCAAATTTGTTTTACTGCTTGGCCTGTGTTGTGTCAGGTTGAAGCCGCCCTCGGTGCAAAAATTACCCAGGTTCTGGTGAAACGTGTCGCGCGCTGATTGGTCCACGAATTTCAGCAGCTATAGATGGTTTAAAAGAGTTTTTAATATTTCCAATCTACAGGAATTGGACGATACATTGTGGCAACAGCGATCTGAATTTTGAATTGTTACCTGACATGAGTTTTTTATTTTAAATTATCAACAAATATCTGTGGCCACTTGCGGCGCTACAGGGCCATATTTTTATGTTGTTAAACATTGCAATTACTAAACTAGGAAATCACGGGGTTTACGTTTTGTAGCAAAAAGGGGTTTAAGAGCAGAAATAAAACAACAAAGATTGTTAAAACGATTTAATCAATATAGCAGGAAACAATTTCAAAAAATATTTTCTTGGCAATGTAAATTTAATGAAATGAGAAGAGCTAACAAAACAAACCAAATTGCCACATACAAAAAGCCTTAAAATTATGTACGACAATTANCTTTTGGGTCCAACTTGTAAAATATCTTTAAATTAATGTCGAAAAATACCCTACCAGGGGGTTCCCCGTGAAGTTGGTCCGATTAAATCCGAATTCTTCCAAAGCAGTGTTGTAATCCGGTAGTCCATGGTCTCTACCGGTCTACGTAAAAACAGGTTGATACGGAGTGGAATCGAATAGCAAGCCAAGAAAAAGAAAAGAGAATATAAACAGGTTTATAGAGGGTAAAAACGAATCAAATAGCTAGTAAAAAAGCAAATAGAATATGTTGCATGAATCCTGTTACAATGAGTGTATATATTTCAAGTAATAGTTTCCTATTCGAATTCGTAAGGATTCGAATCCTATATAGATCATCCCATACAAAGTTATATAACTTAGTAAACGTCAAAATTCTAGACTTGATAATGTTCTAAGAATAGTAATTTATTGTAGTTTACCTGTATAGATAGAGAGACTAGGTCCCTTCTGGAAAACTCCAGAGGTCCATGATATGAATTTCTCAAGTCTTGTGTGATAACGTTATCTTCTTTTTCGGCCAGTTGAACAGACATGCCGAGCAGAATACTTTCCAAAGAATGCTCCTTTATTAGTTCCTGCAATTTAACAGAAAAACCGAGGTCGTGAGTTCGAATCCCACCATCGATTAGTCTGTTTTGGCCAGTGCCTTGCTTGTAAATAAAGGGTTGAAAAAAGTGACAAAAACATTGAAATTAGATGGTTTGAAACGGGGACTATTATTCGTAATGTGCCAATTTGTACAGTTCTAATAATACAGAGGGCAAGACATTCTGACAATACACAAAAACAAGTTTCACGAAAAATATCTATGTTAGAAAAGCTTTCGCAATTAATTTATTCCCAATGTAAAGTTACTAACAAAATTTTATGCTTGCAAATTTAATATGATATCAAATCGCCCGTAATGACGTCACAAATAATAGCGTTTTTACCATATTACAACCCAAAGTACCGAATAATTGTGTTAATGATATGAATCATAAAGCTATGGTGTTTTACCTCAGATCTCCAGTAGCTCTGGCAAAGGCGAATCGACGTTTGGGAGAACGAACAATTCCTGTGTGAATATCAAATATATTTTGCGTGATGACATGATATCTCAATGTGCACTTAACTATGTTTGTTATCTTACCCTGGATTGTTAGAGCGCACCTTTCCGCCAGGCGGCACTGTTGTCTGCAGAAACCGCATGGCGGCGCCCTGAAACACGTTACTAATGGCAACCGATGTTCCTGAGTTGTATCCTACATGGGAAAATGAACGTTTTCTTTTTAGTTGCGGCAGACAAAATAGATTTAAAACTAGGTGAATATAAAAAAGTTTCAAAAAAATACGAAGTTTACTATTATTACCCGGTACAAAACGACATTATAACCTTAAAGATAATTTTTTTACCTTGATATTCAGGTAGTTGTTCGCCAAGCAGGACAGGAAGCCATTCGTACATGACGATGTTCTACAAAAAAAATATTTCGGAACTTCTTTGAAAAACCAAAAAGTTAGATCATATTAAATGTCTAAAATTATGCAGCTATGCAGCAAAGGGGCTTAATTGGATGATAAAATAACTAATATTGAAAAAACGCATATTTAAACACAAACGGGTCGGAAAAGGCATTGTTTTTAGCCAGAATCGAGTAGCAAAAATCACTGCCCCGTCCGGAACCGGATAGTAAAAAATACAGTGGGACCGGAACCGAATAGTAAAGGGACAGAGGTTTGTCCGGAATCGGATGATAAAGGAGACAAACCTGGAACCGGATAGTAAAATAGCTAATTTTCGGCTGGATACGAAATGTGAAACGAACTATATTCGACCAAACTGATTAGTGCCAGGGCATAATATTCGATTAGAACCGGATAGTACCTGATAAACCGCAATGGTCATGGCGCGGGCCTCGTCAAATACTTGCTGGTCTTTCCAATCACGATTTTGCTTCCGAATCTTTCTGGCTAGTTTGTTGTGGAAACGAAACCAAACAACGCCGATGCTTAGGAGAAAGGGATTCTCGTTTGCAAGTCGACTACCGGTGACTGTAATTCATGAAAGAAATGTTTGTCGAACGCATTTTTGGGTGTAGCCGGCAAAGGTGTCTGTGTTTCGAGTTTGAGGTAGCACAACTTTCTTATTTATCCCGTGGAAATCACCAACCAAAGTTTTCGTAAATAGTATGTATATATTAGCATGTTAAAAAGAAAAAAACAAGCTCCTACATCATAAAAACTTTTGAAAAAGCTAATAGTTATTACCACAAACTAACCACAAATATTTTTAACAAATTTCCCCCCTTGCAAATACAATCCCCCCTCCAGTGGAAAATTCCCACGATTCACAATCCCTGAGCTTATCTGTGTAGCTTAGGTTTTACTTGGTAAAAAGCGAACTGTCGTGGGTTCGAACCCCACCGCAGGGGAGATTTTTCTATCCCACATCTTACTGCACAAAAAATGCTTGGACGACCGACACTGATTCGGTATTAGGTCCCTGACAGGCCAAGGGTACGTGGTGATTAATAAAGTAGTCCAACATTTCTCAACATTGACGTGACATAAACCATAATTCTCCCAACAATGACGTCACAAAACAAAGTCTAGCAAGATTCGCGTACTCCTAAACAGAGAAATTCGGCGCGACATTTTGACAACAGTAAAACATTGTGACGTCACATTTCGTCGAAATGGTGACGTCATTAAACAAAGTCTGGAACAGTGTGAACGTGACCTGGACAAGGGCAACAAGGTTACAGCGCAGGTGCAGTTTTACGGTTTAATAATCCAATCTAATTTCAATAAGCTGTATATTTTACAACCCTCAATGACAAAGTAGTTGGGAAATATAACATCGCTCCAACAATTGTGGCTTTCATTTTTTCCCGTATCGCTGGCCCACAAGCAGGACATTAAAACGGCCTGATATTTGTTTGGTTGTTTTATCCTTTGGGGCCGGAACAGTACATGAATGCGTTATGCTCGCAGTGAGGCCACCGTCGAGCTACCTGCGTCATTGCAGGTCGGGTGGGTCATTTTTTATTTGATTTTTTTCGACTTTTTGAAGTTTATGAATTTTTTGTCAACCCATCGGGTCCACTGGGCTGGAGCAATGCCGCTTAAGTTTCTTGCTCTGGGAAACACAAACAGTCGGGACACTTTGTAATTAAGGTTTACGTGAAAAGGAAAAATAAACCCAACATTGACCAGGTGTCTCCGGCTTGTTGATTGTTTATGTGTCATTGTGTCGATTTCTTTCACCAAGAAAAATAAAGTCATATTAAAGCTTTCGTTAAAAACAGAGAAGAAAATTCGATGTTTACAAGCAGCGGGCCGTACCCTTTCTAAAAACAAAATCGGAAACAAAATGCAAATGAGGCTTTGGGAAAGATAAGTAGAAAACCCGATTTAACAACATTTGACAACGACCCGAAATTAGAACTGAAAAGACGCGTTACACAATTGGGTGTTGTGGGGACTTCGTTGAGTGACAGGGAATTTCAAATGTGTTACACCACCTGGCAATGTTAGACATTCCGATTGTGTTACTGTGTCTATTAGCAGTATAAATAACATGGAAAGGTTACAGGGTTTTCCCACCGTTTCGACATTCCCTACTTTGTATTCAAGATAAGCTTTTAGGAACCTAGACACCAACTACAATTCGTGATGATACATTGTATAGACAGGGTTTGCTTCAGATCAAAGTCCAAGCGAATAGAATGTCACATAATGACGTGATCGCGGGTGCTGTTACATCACAAAAGTATTTATTCGTCAAAACATTTGCACTTGCCCCTTTTGACAGTGTTTAAAAGAAACCGTAAAAAAAGTTCAAAAATATTTGTAAAATTCCCTGATAACTGTAGGTCTGCGAAACATGGCTGCGTCAGGGCAGGTCCCAGAAATAAACGTTCACTGGCATATCATATACAGTTGTTCAAATTTCCGAAGCTTTATGAGCTTTGTAATGTGGTAAAACCTACTGAAAAGGGCCTTAATTGTCAATAGGTGAAAGTCCACAACCTTGCCCTTGAAGATCAAAGTCAAGACCACTTTTAAAAGTTTATGTCGAAAAGCGACGGAACTATTTACTTTTGTATTACAATTTCACGTTAAGAGTTTTACAGGCTGCAAAGTAGTAATACGAAGGGTGGCAATTAAACTTTAACAACGCATTCTGTCTGCGGTTTAGGATTTCCATCCCAGCGAACAACCCCATATTACGGAAACTACCGTTACAGGCGGGGTTTTGCTTTATCACTGAAAATCCGTTTAAAAATATTGTTACTTCTCATTGTACACTGTTGATGACAACAGCGATTGTTGAAACGTTTGCATTACAGTGTATTCACTATACACAAGCTCTTTGACAATTAGGTGTTTGATTGAGCTGCTCCTCCTAAATTGTATCCGTAAATTTGAGGAAGAAAGAAAGTCTACTGTTTTTGGCTAGACATAATTTTTTCTTTAGCAGTATAAGGGATTGTTTGGTGCAAGGTAATTCTTTTACCCTCCAAGGTAATTGTTGTTTAGACCATTATGTAATACAATACGTGTTGTATGACGTTATTTTTGATTGTCTTGACTTTGAACACATAATTGCCGTTGATTTTTACTTTGTGCGTTTCTACTCTGCTCATCGCATCGTAAGCTTAATGACATCACGTCGCCCCTGATCTCCTCTTTACGTATCGAAAACGTTTGACGAGCTCATATCTGTTTATACAACGACAAGCAAACACAGCCGGTGTGCAAACAGGACCTCAAGTGGGCGTATTTACACAACAAGAGGTATTAGTGCGGTTCCAGGAATCGGAACCTGACGCGAGTCCTGGAATATAACTGTGAGTGAAACCGATTACTGCGAAATCTGCTGCAACGCCTTGCAATAGCACGAAAGGTATTTTGAGTTTCCCTAGACCCGTGGATGATTCGGGCTATGCGCACACTTCGGTATTACAGGTTAGGGCCTTGTTTGCACCAACACTTTGTGTAGGGATACGGATAATACCCTGTATGGCATGTCAATCACATATGTATGTGCATACACTCAAAATATTTTTAATGAATACCCACTACTAAATGCATTGTATGTGTTAACATTTACACGCTCTAACGCAGACTCACTAGAAAACAATTTAAAATAATTAATTAAATCTCGAATTGTCTCCTTATTCTGTTGGTAGAGTAAGCCGAAGAGTGAACAACCTGAGCTTGCCCTACGTTGGAAATCACTGTTTTAGACACTTTGGGTCATTATTCGTGGAATTTAAGGTTCAAATCACCTATTCTTACCGCCAACAAAAGCGTGTCAGGCAATTGGAACACAAGAACTCATTTTGAGCCAACTGTTTCATTTTCTACATTGGTCGGCAGCCTTAAGATATAATGCGAATATTACACCCGCTGTGCTAGACCCAAAAGGCAATGTATGTGTGTGTATTATAGAGCAGAATGACCAGTGCTTCGCAACCAGTGTGTCGCGAGACGATCCAAGGTGTTTTGCAGTGTAATTGTAACCTAACGTACTTTTTTTAATGAGAACATTTTCGAACTTTACAACAATTGGGCAATTCGCTCTATTTCGACTGCCCAGTCAATGTGCGTTGTTTTGTAACGCCATAATAGAAATGTTTATCTTCAAAAGCTGCTCTGACTAGGATTGTTACTTACATTTTAGGTTATGGCGAGCCACCGAATTTGTTTTAAGTTTATAAGTGTGACGTGAGTGAAAGAGTTTGCGAAGGACTGCTGTTGCCAACCAGTTCCACGGTATCCCCCAAAAATTGCACAATATCCCAAAAAAATTGCACAATATCCCCAAAAAAATGCACAATCTCCCAAAAAAATTGCTCAATATCCCAAAAAATTGCACAATGTCCCAAAAAATTGCTCAATATCCCAAAGAAATTGCACAATATCCCAAAAAATTGCACAATATCCCAAAAAAATTGCTCAATATCCCAAAAAATTGCTCAATATCCCAAAAAATTTCTCAATATCCCCAAAAAAATTGCACAATATCCCAATATCTCCCCAAAATTGCTCAATATCCCAAAAAATTGCATAATATCCCAAAAAATTGCTCAATATCCAAAAAAATTGCATAATATCCCCAAAAAATTGCTCAATATCCAAAACAAACTGCACGGTATCCAATAATGTAGCAAAAACGTACCGAAAAATCTTTCTGCCGAATCCACTTTGTGTTGAGAAGGAATAGCTGGGTTGCTGATTGGAAGACCAACAGTATTGAACATGGGAAAGTTCCCGTTGTTGTCGGATGAGCGAAGCTCACCTAACCTGCAGTTCTCGTCATATTCCAAATCGTCATCATCCTATTACAAAAGTTAAGCTGTTTATTTGTTTCATTTTTATCCTCGGTGGACGGAACAACTCCTGAATGCGTTATGCTCATTATGAGTCCGCCGTCGAGCTACCTGCTTCATTGCAGTTCCGTTGGATCATTTTTTATTTATTTTTTGGGTTTTTTTTGGAAGTTGGTGACTTTAATNGATTGTTGATTGGAAGACCAACAGTATTGAACATGGGAAAGTCCCCGTTGTTGTCGGATGAGCGAAGCTCACCTAAGCTGCAGTTCTCGTCATATGCAAGATCGTCATCAACCTATTACAAATGTTAAGCTGTTTATTTGTTTCATTTTTATCCTCGGTGGACAGAACAACTCCTGAATGCGTTATGCTCATTATGAGTGGGGGGGGGGGGGGGGGGGGGGGTTGCAGTTCCGTTGGATCATTTTTTATTTATTTTTTGGGTTTTTTTTGGAAGTTGGTGACTTTAATTGGGTCAGCCCAACGGGTCCACTAGGTTGGAGGAATGCCGCTTAGGTTTCTTGCTCGGGTAAACACAAGCGACCGAGACAGGATTAGAACGCAACCTTGCGAGACAGTCGCGCTAACATGACGAAAAGCAAAGTCATATTTTAAAAGCTTAAAGTTCTTAGTAACGTTTGAATGGCTTGGTTACCCCAAACAAAACATTATTATTCCGAAGTATTTCCAAGTATTAGCAGGTTTATAGATATATCATTGTGCCTGTGAACAATAAAGGTTTACAGGGACTTGGAATTAGCCATTAAATGGACTTTGAATTTGTCGTTAAACTGACTTGGAACTGGAAATGGACTTGAAAGTTGTCGTTAAATGGACTTGGAACTGGAAATGGACTTGAAAGTTGTCGTTAAACTGACTTGGAACTGGAAATGGACTTGAAAGTTGTCGTTAAATGGACTTGGAAATTGAAACGGACTTGCGAGTTTAGCGTTAAATAGACCTGGAAATTAAAATAAACTTGGAATCTCCCGTTAAACTGACTTGGAACTGGAAATGGACTTGAAAGTTGTCGTTAAACTGACTTGGAAATGGAAATGGACTTTGAATTTGTCGTTAAACTGACTTGGAACTGGAAATGGACTTGAAAGTTGTCGTTAAATGGACTTGGAACTGGAAATGGACTTGAAAGTTGTCGTTAAACTGACTTGGAACTGGAAATGGACTTGAAAGTTGTCGTTAAATGGACTTGGAAATTGAAACGGACTTGCGAGTTTAGCGTTAAATAGACCTGGAAATTAAAATAAACTTGGAATCTCCCGTTAAACTGACTTGGAACTGGAAATGGACTT